>JBBYHM010000004.1:4937405-4967115 GCA_038381775.1 Adansonia rubrostipa | reverse complement strand
CGAATTACTTTCTTTTTTTGTCTTTTAAGATGAGCCCAAATGCTTTATTACGTTAGAGACACAAGTTACAAAGCAATCGTGTCATATATATATATATATATATATATGTAATTTTATGTATCATATTTGTTCATATATTTACGGTGTTTCAAGTTGCCACTCTTCATTTTAATATATGTATATATGATGAAAAGATTGATATTTAATAATATAAAAAAATATAAATCTAGAAATCCGTTTATTTGTATAAATATATTTTTATGTATCAACTTGTTCATTCAATTGTGTTATTGGTGTTCCAAGTTTACACTCTTCATTTTAATATATCTATATTCACGATTTTCATCTTCATTTCAATCCATACGTCATGTTAAAGAAACACGAAAGACTAAATAATATATGATAGAGAGATTGATGTTTGACAATATAAACACATAAGACAAAATTTTTATATTTTTATATTTTTTCTTACATTATATTTATATTACTTTTTATATTATGTTATATTTTTGTCCTCGGGTGACCCAAGGGCACTGCCAAACTGTCCTGAACCATCAAATATAAAACCAACCTCGAACTCAGGCAAAAAAGAAAATAATAATAAACTGTTGGATAGTACACTTAGTGTCTACTTGACCATCGAACAGCTTCATCTCCACTCTGATTGTGACTATTATAGTTTGATAGCTATAAATATATATTTGGGTGAGTTTTATATAATATTAAAGTTTGATCGATTAATTATATAATAATATTTGTAGTTAATATTTTTTTATTTGTATGAATTTTTTTGATATATTAATCTTATAGAAAAATACAAAATTTTAATATAAAAAATAAAATCAATTTGTTTTGTTAAAATCATAAAAATATTAAATAGTAACAAGCGAAATGGACCACAAATTATATATATATATATATATAAAGTCATGTTACTAATGTAACGTAAGACACTCATAGTTGTTGTATATGGGGCAGGTGTTGACTGCTTGTTTCGTTTGTAAAGTGAAGGGTATTTGTATCATCTTCAAACCAAGTTTTTTAATTTATCCAATAAATTATAATATTATTACTTGTTTAAAGAGACAGAAGCTTTTATTATATATATATATATATATATATATATATATACACACAAAGATTCCCGTTTCCAATCCATGTTAAATTTCTATGCTTGATCAATGTATAAAGAAAGGTTCCAAAATAACCTTAAAATATTACATAATTTTTGTATAAACCAATGTACAGCAATTGCAAAATAGAATTCCATTGCATGATGATGGCTCTCTATTTTTTTTATTTAGTATTATAGTCTTTTATCATGAAAGTTCAGTGAGGCCATTGTTGATTATTTATATATATATAATTGTTTAGAAAGATTCTAATCTACGAGGTTAATTCAATAATTTGTCTTAGTTCAATACTTTGCATCAACTTCCACTTTTGTGTATAAAATTTTCGAAAACAACTCTATCTTCAACATTCTATTAAGAACACAAGAAAAAAAAAAAAAAACCTTAAAATTTTCCGAAATCTCCCGTATTATTATTTCAGTACTTTTTGTTGCTAATTTATTTTCTCGGAAAAACCCCTGATTCTATGTTTCTAATCTGATCTTCCTTGAGTTTCGTGCAAATTAAGTCCGAAAAAAGGAAAAAAAAAATTAAGTAATATGATCGAAATTCCTTTTTCATCATTTTTTGTCCACGTGAAAATTTTGCTTATGAACCGATAAAAATAAATTTCCTTTCCTTATTCCCTTTATTGATTTGAACCGATTTTTCCGCCGTTGATCTATCGATATCATGGGTGCCATGTCCGATCCCATGCCCACCGCTTCTGCTTTCTCTCTTTCCCCATTAATCAACGAGCTATAATTTTATTTCCCGTTTTAATCTTCGTTTTTTTTTTTTTGTTGAGGAAAAAAAAATGAGGGTGGCTAAGTCTCGGGTATGGCAACCATGCAAGAAGAAGAGGTCTTTGATTAATTGCAAGCCTTAGAAGAAGCAGAGAGAGAAAGGAAAATTAAAAAAGGAGTAGGTAAAAGAAATTTACGAGAAACAAAAAAGGAGCAGGAGAGAAAGTGATGGCGACTCGGAGGAGTGCAAGGAGCAGGACACGTGTGGGAAAATATGACCTAGGGAGGACGCTGGGAGAAGGAACATTCGCAAAGGTGAAATTTGCGAGGAATATAGAGACCGAAGAGGGCGTAGCAATAAAGATTCTCGATAAAGAGAAAGTTTTGAAGCATAAGATGATTGGTCAGGTACTTTTTTTTTTTTATCTATTTTGCAAAGGTAAATTTTACTATACTAATTAACATTATATTTGATTTTTGAAGCTTTTCTTGATATGAGATCCTAATTCTACGTTAATTTGATTTCTTTGTCTTTTATAATGTTTCAATGGTTGATTGATTTCCAGTTATTTTGACTAATTACTGATTATCAGTTACTTGAATGATTTTTCTTTTTTTTTTTTCCTCTTTAGTGAAGTTAATTGTTGTAGTTTTGGATTAATCAGGATGCTAAACATGATTTGACTTTGTAATCTCAGTTTTTGACTGTTTTGATTAATTTTGTGGTTTTGGTTTTTCTCATGACTTAATTAATAGTAGTGACAATATTATGATTTAGTGATTGGTTTTGGCAGCAAATAGAGTATCAAAAACTAGCAAAGAAATGGAGTTTTTATGTCCAAAAAATAAAAGAATCAAACTTATTGGTCAATAAGAATTAAGAAATAGTAATCTTTAATGGTTTCTCATTTGATTAATTTTGGTTCTGCATAGTGTTTTTTCTTTTTTTCTAAGAATAAAAAAGATTATCCGGTGTTTCAAAATCTGCAATTTTGTATAGTTTCTGGGGACTAGGAATTAGCTTGTAAAAACAAGACATAATTCAAACTTGATAAGTCAATGAAAGATGATCAAATCTTGTTACAGGGTTCAATTCCCATTCAGGTCGGCTGAAATTATAAATGTTTTATTTTTGAACTGTATTCAAATGTTCTGAATTGAAATTAACTTATTTGACTGTCTCTCATTTTGGTGTCCATATTTTACCCAAAAAAAAAATTATTTTGAAATAGTAATGTAAATTAACAGTTAAATAATATCAACTTTTTTCCTTAATAAAATTTTCTGTTTTGACTTTAAAAAGCTTTTTTATTTGTTACTACATCGCTTCTTTTATCTCCTAATTCGTTGTTGTGACACTTAGATTGCTATGCAGTTTATATCCTTTTTTTCTTTTACAAACTTTTTTTTTCCTCTGAATGTCATATCAGTTTTACCTTGTGCATGCTACATTGTTCTTTTTCCTTGTCCTTTGCAGATTAAACGCGAAATTTCAACAATGAAACTCATTAGACACCCAAACGTCATCCGAATGTATGAGGTTTGGCACGAAATTTCTCTTTATTGCTTGTTTGTATCTTGTATTTGCTCTCCTTAGAATCGGACTGACACTCTGTGAGAACAAGACTCCACTTGGATTTATAACTAATGTGAGTATTGTATGTCTATGCTTCTCGGTAACTTCCAGCAATATTCTTTGTGTAGGTGATGGCTAGCAAGACGAAAATATACATTGTTCTGGAATTTGTGACTGGTGGTGAACTTTTTGACAAAATTGTAAGATAGCAATTGTAACAAATATGTGTCTTACTTTTGGACAAGTGTTATCAGGAATCAAATCTCAGTTTTTTCATCGGTTTTTGACTACATTATATTAATCTGGCATTTCATCCTTGTTATCTTCCTGTGCCAGGCTAGCAGGGGGAGGTTAAAGGAAGATGAGGCTAGAAAGTATTTTCAGCAGCTTATTAACGCTGTGGATTACTGCCATAGCAGAGGTGTTTACCATCGAGACCTGAAGGTGTGGGATATATTTTGTGCTGCCTACCCCTTTGCCTCTAAAAGTTAAATATGTTAATTTATTTGATATAGCTGAGCTGTTTTTTTATTTACAGCCAGAGAACTTGCTGCTAGATGCTAGCGGAGTTCTTAAAGTTTCAGATTTTGGTTTAAGTGCTTTACCTCAGCAAGTTCGAGTAAGTGTGCTGTCTTCATTCTTATTACATATCTCTCTCTTTGTGGTAACATTTATACATTATATTATATTCATTATGGAGTATTTTTATGGCTACTTGCTTTGTGTTGTCTTACACTATCCCTTTGCTTTTTCACATTAGTGAAAGATGACCTTGTATCGACTTTGTTTGTGTGTGGTTTGCGTATTGCTTGGGGGTTTTGTGGGTAGCAAAAAAAAATGGCGGACCCTAGAAACATATGTTTTTGGGGTTTTCCATTGCCCGCTACATTGGTGGATGGGTATTTATGATGTAGCTTTTCATAATATAATAATAAAATAGATCAAAACTGATTACTTTATCTTTTGTCATATAGGACGATGGTTTACTTCACACAACATGTGGAACACCAAATTATGTTGCTCCAGAGGTAGATTCGCTTTTGTTGAAAACAAAATTCTTTTTTTACTTATCCATTAGCTTTACTTTATTGCTCTTCTGCTATCACTTTTTAGGTGATAAAAAATAAAGGCTATCATGGAGCTCAGGCAGATCTTTGGTCATGTGGTGTTATACTCTTTGTCTTAATGGCTGGTTACTTGCCTTTTGAGGACTCTAATTTAATGGCTCTATATAAGAAGGTGCTTGTTCTCTTTATTTCTGCCTCTCAAAATTTATCTTCCTTTCACTTCAAAGTAAACAATTTTGCTTTAGTGTCATGTGCTATTACTTATCAAGTCACCAATGACATAAGTTAATGAAAGAATCAAATGGTGTAATACTCTGGAAATAATTAATTTTCTTCTGGTAAATATTGATTTGGATCATACTGTTAGCATTTAGCAACTTTCTATTTCCTCAATCAATACTGTTATTTCAAGGAATAAGTTAAATATTAACAGTTTTAGTTTTCACTTTATCTGTGTTTGTTGGTTTGCATTGAGGTTGTTATAACTCATAGCCAGGTAGGACGGTACCTTGGAAATATCAGTAAGAAAACATGTGGACGCATATAATTACAGAAAAACAGACAGCTGCCATGTGTGTAACTACAAACAACAATGCTTTCATGCTGCTGCTGATCAACCAACTTGCAGTTAGGTTTGATTTGCATCTTCTACATATAAAATGCTTTCTCTGAAGGAGTTCCCTCTCTGATTGCAGATATTTAAGGCAGAATTCAATTGTCCTTCATGGTTCTCGACAAGTGCAAAGAAATTAATCAAGAGAATTCTAGATCCTGATCCATTGACGGTACATTCTTGTCCCTTCCCCTTTTCCCATGCTTTCTTTCTATCTCCCATTTTAAAGATTTACTTTTCCTGGTGGAATTTTTGGATTCATTTTGTTCCAAAGTTGCTGGCCTTGATGCTCTCTTTAAGTTGTTTATGGATATAGTTTTCACTCTTTATTAACTGTGATTGAACCAGAGGATAACAATTGCCGAGATTATTGAGAATGAGTGGTTTAAGAAAGGATATCTGCCACCTAGATTTGAGGAAGCTGATGTTACCCTTGATGATGTGAATGCTATTTTCAATGAATCAGGGGTAAGAGTTGTGTTTTTCACATGTGGAACGTGGTTTTGTGGTGTAATTGCAATTGGATGAGTTTGTCTGCATGATTTTGGTAGCAGGATTCTCAAAACCTTGTCATTGAACGGCGGGAAGAAGGGCCTGCAGTACCTGCTGCTATGAATGCATTTGAACTTATCTCAACATCTCAGGGTCTTAACCTGAGTTGTCTGTTTGAGAAGCAAATGGTATGTTAGCCAACTATCTCTTACTTAGCGTGTGATATACTAAACACAAAATGGTAAAAAGACCCTTGAGAATCTGACATTTTGATTCATCCAGTGAAAATAAAAGCCATTGATTAAAGCCATTCTAAAGCATGTGATAGATGATTCACCAGTTTTATTCCATTATTCATTGGCCTTTTTTGCTGCAATCAGAAATTATTTCTTGATGATGCAGCCTGGTTGAATAAGGTTTAGACTATCTGTCAAATCTGATAGGATCTGTTATGTTATATTTGCATAGTTTTAACAACCATCTTCTGGGACATTATTTATTATCTTACACAGTATATAATCTTGAAAGATAAGGTGGTTGCAATTTCCTCTGATTACAGGGACTGGTTAAACGGCAAACAAGATTCGCATCAAAATGTCCTGCTAATGAAATAATCTCAAAAATAGAGGAAGCTGCAATGCCCTTGGGTTTTTATGTGAAGAAAAATAACTACAAGGTTTACTCTCTTGCCAACCTCTGGGTTTCGAATCCTTTTAATCTTCTTAAGAAATTTAGACGGATGAATTTGTGGTAAATGTTAAGTGAAAAGAAGTTCAATTCTTCGTGATTCCTTATCATGATATTTTATCATTCATTAATAACTTTGTTTCCTGCTCAGTGAAGCAGTGATCCTATAACTGATGGATACTGATTGAACTAAATTCAGTTTTGGTTGGTGCGCTTTTCACCAACTTCATTTGACCAAGATTGTTTTGGAATCAAGTTCTTTCAAATGGAGCTGTAGTATTGCGAATCTGCATTAAGCACTTAAACAATCCATTAATTTGTTCTTGTCGGCTGAAACTGAAAGATTCATATGTAACTAAATTGAGATGATATGTAATCTTTTTAGATCTTTGACTATAAAATTAGTAATAAAAAGTTAAATTATTTTCTCATTTCTGATGATTCCCTTTCTTTTACCCATCCCAGATGAAGCTATTAGGAGAAAAAACTGGACGCAAGGGTCATTTGGCTGTTACAACAGAGGCACCTCTCTTTCAGTCTTTTATCTTTTGAACATAATTTCAGCTTCAACTTCATATAAAGTTGTTTGACTATGATTATTGATGATCTGGTCCATTACCCCTCTGACCCTGCCTGTTTCCCTCAGATTTTTCAGGTGGCTCCTTCGCTTTGCATGGTTGAACTTCGAAAGTCTGGAGGAGATACCCTGGAATTTCACAAGGTATTAGACCTTATGTCACTGCTGCTTTTTTATTTTACTTATGAAGAAACTTTCCCGTTGAATATAAATCCTCAGCCTCTGTGCTGTTAATAGGTGGATTCTTTCATTTACTAATTTGCTGATACCCATGGTCACCGATCATGAAAAAGCATGCATGGGATGCCAATGTGCTGTTCCATGATTTGAAATAAATCCGAGTTTTTTTTTCCCTTTTTGGCTTTACATTTCCTTAAATTTACACTCTGCTTTGTTTAAATTTACAGTTCTATAATCATCTCACTACTGGGCTAAAAGATATTGTTTGGAAAACGGCAGATGAAGCAAAAGTGGAAGAAAAGGATGGTTAGTACATCGTACCAGTTAGTAGAACGTACATATTTTTTCAAGTGTCGATTGTTTATCATTCTATGACTTCTTTTTGAAGGAGAATCTAAATCCAACATATATATTTACATAGGGCAGCGGCAGGAATGAAAATTAGAGTTGTCAAGTCCATGAGCTAACTGGAATCTCAACCCCCTCATTTGGGGAAAATATCGAGGGTTTTCATCTGATCCCTTCAATCCTCACACTTCTCCAAAAATATTTTAAGTGTGTATAGACATGAATTTAATATGGATGGCTTGTTGTATCTCAGCATTTTAGCAGTTAGGAAATGTTATATTAGGTGAACCTTCTATTAAATCACATGGGCTGCTCTTATTGTTCATTCCCAGCATGTACTTGGTGACCATAAATTTTGACACGTTTTTGGGTTTCCTTTTCTTTCATGGTTTTTCTTCAATTATTGCAGGGTCTGCTGCAGGCTCTTCTCCATGCCAATGACCAGCGCTTTCCACAATGCGCGTCTGGTCAATTCTCTTGGGCGAACTTCGGTTGCCAGCTACTCAAATCGAATATTTATCTTTGTTTTCTGATGGTTGTAACTTGTATAAAGCACTGTGTGCATATTCAAGCTTTTACGTTTGCCTCTGCTGGAATCTGTGATTCAAAAAGAAGTTACCGTTTGTTATATGTTAACATTTGTACATAGTGATTTGGGATTGGAATGTGTTGTTTTTCTTTTGTGTTACCTCCATTATCTTCCGATATCATAATCGTACTTTTAACCGGAAAGCGACCAAGGTTTGACTCCAAAAACCTGATAGTATAAAACTATGTAAAGCATTAAAAGCAAGATAAAAGACAATTATGACGATTTAAGCAGATTCCATATTCGTAGTTAAATTTATTCATGGGTTAGTTTGATCGTCAACCACATCGGTCAGATTTTGGGTAGAAAATTTTAATGGGATGGTTTGTTTGTCAAGCTCATAGGTCAGATTTTGTATAGAAAAATTTAAGCTTGTGTTGGATCTAGTTCTAGTTATTATTTTATTGATAAAATTATTTTTATTTAAATTTAATTTAAATGTTAACAATATTTCCATATTATTTAATTGGCTCCCAATAAGCGAAGTATTTAAAGTGTTCTCAATGTTGTTAACATTTTCCTCCAAATTTGCCATACCAAAAATTGAAGCCCAAAAAGAAGAGAGGCCTGAGGGCCCAAATACTTAGAAGAGCTCCTGGCCCATCCTTTGTGTCACGGCCTGGCAAGTCTATACTCGCTATAAAATGGCGTTGACAATAGCAAACGCTTGGGTTTCGAGTTTCGACGCGGTCTTGGTTTCGAAATTATTACAGTTAGGCTGAAAGAGGAAGGAAAGGAGGAGGAAAGGCGCTGCAATGAGAGAAGAGGTTATTAGCTCTGGTGGGACCATAGATCCCACTCCTGCTGCGAGGTACCAAGTACCAAATCTCATATCTCTCCTTTTACCTAATTTTCAATCTCAATTCTCAAACAAGCTTTTCCTTTTTCGCAATCCTTGTTTTTTTTTTTGGGGTGAAGCTAGGGCTTTATTTTCTGTTTTCCTGTCTGATTTTTAGGGTTAGGTTTGTTGGTTGTGTTTAGCAGCTGGGAAAAGCGGGTACAGAAGAAGATTGGAACTACAGTTGGGGTTAATTATTTTGGAAAGGGAAAATGATTGAGATTTAGCTAAAGCGCAGGTTTTCGTAATCGAAAATTTGAGCTTAGGCGCACTTTTGATTGCACCGGAATAAGAAAAAGGAAAATTAATAACGATGAATTAAGCTCAGTTTTTGCATTTGTCTGGCCAAAAAAAAAATTGGGCTTTTGCATTTTAAAGTCTTAACTAGGCCACTGGTTTTTCGTATTTATCTCTGTACACACTTAATCATGGTTTTCTATGGAACTGAATTGGTTGTAGTCACAGTTTTCCTACTACCTTGCTTTTCATTTTAATTCTCTTGGTCAACTAAATTAAGTTGTTCATTTTTTTCTCTAAAATTATGAAAATTTCAAGCTGGAAATTAATGGCCCCTGGAATAAGCAATAATGTAAGGACCTGAAATTAACGATGGTTTTTGTTCTGCGGAAAAAAATTTGTTGCTTGAGTTTCTATTGATGTAAAGGAAGAACAGAGCGGAAAAGTTATGATGATCTAGAGAAGATATTATTCATCATTTCTATGGTTGTTTTGTCAACGTGCTAAGTCATTAATGATGCCTTTTTGTGGTTATTTTTTATGGGTGGGGGAATAGAGGATGGAGACTGGGTCCACGTCCGCTAGGAGCATGTCATTTTATTAGCATGAAAGTTTTTATTTCCTGTTAAGAAAACTGACATGTAAGGGACTTGTTAACTTACAATATGAGGAGGTCTTAGCCCTAGAGAACAAAAACACCTCAGACATTTTCGTGCGGAGCACATTTGTTCAAGCGCATGCTTGGTCCCCATGCTAGACACGCTTTTTGTAAGGCGTAGGCACAAAAAACCCGCCTGATTGAAGTTTTATTTAATTTCTGTTATTTCTTCATTAATTGTACCTTTGTTAGTTAAAGAAAGGTTTAATATCAATGTTTGAGCATTGAACAATAGACATGAGATCGTAAGAAAATCATGCATATTGGCTGACAAGAGAAATAGTCCTGCTCATGATGCTTCAGAAAGAATTTGGGAAAAAAATGATTTATGCTTCTTGTTCTTTATCAGTTCTGCTGGGGCATCCTCACCTGCTGTTCCAACAAATGTTGGCAGTGTGGATTGGTCTGGTTATGGCCAAAATTCTAAAGCAGCTTCTCAATCTTGTGTTGGATCCCAAGCACCGTGGATTTCACTTAGTAATAGTGCTGGTGGATCTGCCCTTGGATCATCAAGAACTTCATGTCGACCATGGGAAAGAGGGGATCTTCTCAGGCGTTTGGCTACGTTTAAGCCTATGAATTGGTTGGGGAAACCTAAGGTATACGCTTGATCCAGTATCTCCCTAGTAGAAATGTATCACTGGAGTTTGCATTTTTCTGACGTGCCTTTTTTTATATGTGCTGGTCTCTGATATAAATCACAGTTGGGCAATTGCCTTATCACAAAGGACATCATGAATACGCTTTTCAATTAACTTCTAAGTTTTCCCTTGGAATTAAAGCGATTGCATATGCATTGAGTCTAGTGCATAAAAGGTTCAGTTTCTTTTATTATTGAATATGCTTAATATGATCTTAAGGCAAACTGCTCTTTTCAAATCAATTGCAGATTGCAAGCTCATTGGCTTGTGCTCAGAGAGGTTGGATAAATTTAGATGTTGATAAAATTGCATGTGAAACATGTGGGGCATGCCTGCATTTTGCTTCCTCCCTATCTGGGGCTACTTCTGAAGGTTAGCTGCTTTAATTGAACAACTTATGTTTCTTTATTTACAGCTTCCTGGGATATATAATCATTTATCATTGTTAGTATGACCTTCACAAAAACTCAGACCTTTCTAGGCATTTCGTGCTTTGAGAAGACGCACTTAATTATGTACAAGAAAATAGACAAGCAAGAGTTTCATGGACAGATAAATGGAAGAACTCATTTTTGGACAGTTATTTTCCTCTAAACTAATTGTGCTAATGGGAAACAATAGTTCTTTGCCTGTTTAAGGAATGTTTTATTGCAATATTTTGACATAGTTGAAGCTAAGAAAAATAAATTACAGGAAACTTTAATGTTTTGTGTCTTTCTATATGTTTATAAGTGGTTGATTCTAAATACTTGCTTTTGCTGTCATTCATTTTCTTTACATCAGCAAGGAAAATGATGAATTGAACCATTTGTGTTTGTTTGGCTTACACTTGATGTTGTATTAGCTTTTACTTATTATGGTAGGTTGGTAGCCATAACAGTTGTTCTGGTTTAGGGATCATAGAAGTGGAAATGAATTGTTTTGGGGGGTTTGGCTGTCTAAAGTTAATATTATGAATGGTTTTTCTTCTGGGGGTTTATGGTTTTCAAGATTTTGCTAGCAGTACATTGCTAACGTACGCTATGCTTTGGTCTCTCTTCTTTTCCTATTTTCAAATATTGATTTTTATCTTCCTTCTTTTTTTCATTCTTTCTGAAGCTGAAAATGCTGGTGAGGCCTTTTCCAAGCAGCTGGATGTTGGGCACAAAGTTGCTTGTCCTTGGAGAGGAAACAGCTGTCCAGAAAGCTTAGTGCAATTCCCTCCAACACCTCAGTCTGCCCTAATTGCCGGATACAAGGATAGATGCGATGGACTTGTGCAGTTTCAGTCTCTTCCTGTAATAGCTGCGTCTGCAATAGAGCATATGCGTGTGTCTCGAGCTCCACAGGTTGATCGCCTTTTCTCCCTGTTGCAGAATTATATGGGAGAGTTTGAAAACAGATCAGAGAGTGTACCAGAAATTGATAATGCTCGAGATGGTGCATTTTGTCTATACTCTCGTGTAAGATATTTTAATGCTTTTTTTATCTGCTGGTAGTTGGCAATTTTTCAATGTTCTTATGTGCTTCATCCTTTGACAGTCACAAAAGGTAATAAGCTTGTGTGGATGGGAACCGAGATGGCTTCTAAATGTTCAAGACTGTGAAGAACATTCTGCTCAATCTGCTAGAAATGGATGTTCTTTTGGCCCTAACACAGCGCAGGTCCATGTTTCACAGGATCCTGGACCAAGCAAAAATCCTTCAGCCAAGGACACTGGAAAAAATAAATTGCTAGTCGTGGAGTCTAGATCAGCATTCAGGTTGCCTTTGTTAGACTGTAGCTTATGTGGTGCTACTGTCAGGATATTGGATTTTTTAACTGTTCCTCGACCTGCCCGTGTTGCTCCCAACAACATAGATATCCCTGATGCAAGCAAGAAAATGGGATTGACACGTGGATTAAGTGCAGCCAGTGGAATTAGTGGTTGGGTTGCTGCTGATGATCCAGAGAAAGAAATGACTGAAGACCGTGATGAAGTAGGAACAACTGATGAGAGAAAATTGCTGCAAAAAACAGATGTTGATTTGAATCTTACAATGGCTGGGGGTCTGTCTTTTAATAAGTTGGGAAGAACCACAACAACCAGAAATGTGAATGATGCAGACATGGGACGGGATCTAATGATTGGGCAACCATCAGGTAGTGAGGTCGGTGATCGAGCGGCTTCTTATGAATCACGGGGTCCTAGTCCTAGTCCTCGCAAGCGAAGCTTGGAAATAGGTGCCAGTTCAGATGACAGGCCACAGTTACATCCACAGCAGGCTGATAGTGTTGAAGAAACTGTCATTGATCGTGATGGTGACAAAGTCAATGATTGCAGACAATATTCTGCTGGGCCTTCAAAACGTGCCCGTGACTCAGATATTTTTGATACTTACTGCTCCCCATATCCAAGAGACTCCTCTGATGCAGGTCCAAGCCATTCAGTGGGTTTTGAAACTTATGCAGATGGCAATAGAGTTGCTCTGTTTAAGCAAGGAAGCGACCATGTTATCGGAATCCCATCTGCCAGAGATTCAACTCGTGCATCTTCTGTGATTGCAATGGATACTTTGTGTCACAGTGCAGATGATGACTCAATGGAAAGTGTTGAAAATTTTCCTGGAGATGTTGATGATATCCATTTTCCCTCTTCTAGTACATATGGTCACCTTGACATGAATGACACATCAGAGTTGAATAATAGTAATCAAGCTCAGCAGAGTATTTGTTTCCAACCAGCTGCTGAAGAAGTTCCGGGTGAAATAGGCATCAGCAGTACAAATGATGGTGAGGAAGTTGTAAATGCTGAAACTGTGACTGCTCAGGCAAGGGATGGGCTTAGTTTTGGAATTAGCGGGGGGAGTGTTGGTATGTGTGCTAGCCATGAAGCTGAAATCCATGGAGCAGATGTCTCTGTGCATAGAACAGATAGTGTAGTTGGTGATGTAGAACCCAGAGTAGAAGATGCTGAAAATCAGGGTCAAACTGGTGAATCTGCTCCAGATCCTGGGTTGATGGATGAGGTTGTCCCTGGTGAAATAAATAGGGAATATCCTCATGGTGACAGCCAGGAAATGTTGTCTCGCTCCTTGGGGAGGGCTGACAGTGGTTCAAAAGTTGATGGTTCTGCCAAGGCAGAGTCTATTGAAAGTGGTGAAAAGATAAGCCAAAGATGCCAACTAGTCCCAGATAACAATGCTCATCCTTCTCTTTCCTGCAATGCTAATGTGTACTCTGGTAATGAAACACCCAAAAAGGAGGCCAAAAATGCTGGAAAATCATCTTCTATAAACAATTGTTCATACCCAGACCCAGAGTCGGATTATGCTGTTGCAAATGGGATAGGTAAACTCTATATACCTTACTTGGTAGATTCAAGCCATAAAATTTGCATTGAATTACTTCTAAGGCTCTTTTGGTAGTTTGGCCCTCATTTTATTTATTTATTACACTACACATAGATAAGACGGCAAACTAGTTCATCAGAAAACTGGCTGTTAAACAAAAGCAAGATTCCCCTCTTTGGTGCTCAGCTGGTCATAAATTTATTCTTTTATCCTTGTTTTTTTTGTTATCTTTATCTTTATAATGATTCTTTTCCTGTAAATTTTCAGGTTGTCTTGATTCTTGAATCCTGAAACTAATGCTATACTTTATTGTTCTGAGTACTTTTTGGATTGAATCTAAACTGTGGTTGGCCTTAGATAGCTTCGAGAACTATGAGATCTTGCTGGTTCTGAATCTCTGGTTTTGAACAATAGTTCCATTGCCTAGTTTTTAGTAGACTGAAAAACTTTAGCACCTACGCGTAAAATGACAACTCAGTTTGCATACCTTTTTTTTTTTTTTGGGGGGGGGGTAAATTAAGCATTTGTTATTCTATTTGCTAATGAAATAATATTTGCTTTTACTAGTTGACCTAGTGATTGACGTCTAATAGAATGCCTTGCATTTAGAATGATAACGCTGCATGCATGGAATTTAACCTTGTGAATTGTGAATGGAATCATTTGAACTAGCTTTTTGGGATAAAAGTCTGTTGTGCACTGAATTGATCTGGTGTAATTTTCTTCAAATTGTCATTAGCTTTTAATGGTAACCCCTGCAGTTTGTTTTCAAATTCCTTTCATTCGGTCTGCTGAAGCAGTAAAAATGAGCTATTCTCAGGACCATAAAAATTTTTCTGGGCCGGAATTAATTCAATCATCTGGGTTGTGTTCATATTTCTATTGGTTGCTAGATGTACACGAAATTAGAATTTAGCAGTGTGCCATATGTGCATGGAATTTGTACCAGTTCAATTCTAACAGATATAACCTTCTTCTGTTTAATCATATCAGACTTCTAGTTTTTATTCGAACTATCTGTTCCATTCAACTGTATGAAATTTCGAAGGTGGTTTTAATTTGTTTGTGGTTCTCCATTTTCATTTCCCATCTTTTTCTCTTCTGGATACTTTATCAAGACTACTTGATTTTTAGGGCCCCCAAAAGGAGAAAGTAATTATGAAGAAGCTGTAGAATTTGATCCAATTATTCATCACAACCAGTTCTGCCCCTGGGTGAATGGAACTGTTGCTGCTGCTGGCTGTAGTAGCTCTGGCTCCAGCTCCAGTGCTGATGTTGTTGCACTTTGTGGATGGCAGCTGACCTTGGATGCCCTGGATGCCCTGCGATCACTGGGACAGATTCCTGTGCAGACAACACAGTCTGAGTCAGCAGCATCATTGTATAAGGTTGTCTTAACTCTGAAATATGGTGGATCTGGGGGCTTGTCTTTTGTTTTGTTGACTGAACAGCATGTCGAATGCTCTCATTGATGACTAGAATACATATACAGTTTGAAGAATTAGAAGTGGATGGTCTAGCTAGTCCCTGTTGTCATGCCATGAATCTGGTTCCTGTTCTTAATGCATGGTTTTGTGAATTATTTTCTGTTCTTAGTGAGATGTGTCCTTACTTTAGTTCTTGGTGAAAAGAGTCAAAAGGTTGTGAAAATCTCCACTGAAATTTACTTGTAAGCTGTGGTCTACTGCTTTATACATGATAATCATGCTTTAATGAGGCATTTAAAGATTAATCTATGTGGATTGTGGTACTTTTACTGCACCCTCATTCGGTTTAATTCATATTCCTTTAAACCAATGCTGTTGTAGCAGCTAGCATAAGTTAAGCAAAGGAGTGCAGAAGAATGTGGTAGTTCATAATTTAAATCATTACTGGTTGTAGCAGTTGTTATATCTTAAGCAAAGGAGAATTTAAAATTTTCATTGCATATTTTTTTATAAATAGTCATTGGTGGTCATTGCTTCTACACGAGTTATCAGATGTTCATTAATGATTCCTATTATTGAACTTGTTTGCTTTGGCAAAAAGCTAACTCGTTGAGTATCTGGGTAGTTATGGTCCATGTCTTATTATTTGACAATATAGGAGCAGCTGCTACAGGCTATTACACTAACCCCTTATTTCCACAACTATTGTTGGGTTCCTTATGCAGGATGATCACCGAACTCCTGGTAAAAAGCTCCTTCGACGGCATCCTATGAACAAAAGTCACAGGAAGCATTGATAGTCAAACATGAAGCAGAAAGACACCTGCAATGGCTAGTAAGTATGTTACTTGTGTAAAATGATTACTTGTAGCACCTTTTAATCATGCATCTTTCTTCATGTGATCCTAGTTTTAATTGGATTTTGGATTATCTTCCTGGAACAAGTTTAAGACAGGTCCTTTTAGGTATGGAACAAACTTTAGTTAGGATGGTGGGGCCAAGCCTGCATTATACATATCCCTTGTTTTTTCAAAATGAAAAAGCAGTTCAAAGTATCAACATTTTATGCTGCTCTAAATCTATAATTTATATGTTATGTATAAAAAAAAAAAATCAGCATAATTGATATTAGGTTGACAAAACTAGAATGAAGTTCTGTTGCTAAGCGACGTCATTATATGTGCTAACTTTTATGCAATTAATTGGTGGTTATCCAGCTGTTGTGATCATATCTTTTTGGGAGGAAATAGAAGTTCGTTACATATTTTGATTGTTTTAAGAAGGATCTTGTCGGCACCAAAAAGCAAGGACCTTGACTCTCAATCTGATTATACCTCAATGCTCTTATGAGAATTCTAGTATAATTTGAAAGTCTAAATGCAGTGAAAAACTCTTGATTTTCTATATAACTTAACGAAATAGGTAGATTGGAGCTGAATTTTTTAAAAGAATGCAGAACATAGGTTATTAATGCCAATTATTAAAGAAAAAAGTTCATTTAATCATGGCCAAGCCTTAAAGAGTACAAGTAAATATAATGAAAACATAACTATATATAATATATATTAGCATTATGCATTTAGTCTCCCTGAGTTAAATATAGCATCAAATGCAACCTTATTTGAACTCCAATAAAAATGAAAAAAGATGGCATATATACAAGTTTAATTAGCGTCCCTAAGTTTAAATACTTGCTATCGTGAACAATGCATGTAACCTTCTTCTAAATTCCAAAACCAAAATAGATTTTCTGTTCAGATATTTTCAACGGTAACATTCCAGCATAGTCTATGATTTTATAATCTGAAGAAGTATGATGTTATAAATTACAACATCACTTTTGTTCTTTGGTCAATAAGACAAGCAGTAAAACAAGTAATTTGGAGAGGACATCCACTCCTTGTTCAGCAATTCTATTGTCTCCTCCATGATAGAACCTCGTTTATTAAAGGTTTACTTTAAGCAATGCAGCAATTGTAATTATGGCTTAGCCTCTTGGCCTTCATCTTCATGTATGCCCTTGCCGATGTCATGTAGGATCAGGATGGAGTAGCATTGTCAACGTTTGGAGCAAATTGGAAAAGCCTTTTCAGCAGTTGCCACTGGAACTGCTACCAGTACCAGGGGAAGTTCTATCTCATTTCTTACTTCCCGTCTTGTTAAGCCCATACTTAACGGTGAAGTATATTTCTGTCAGTTCTTACTGCATAGATCATCTATTTTAAGAATGTTCCTCTGACTATCGTGAGTATTATTATTATTTCACTTGATCAGTTATGTGTGACTGTGAAAACATTGTTGTTAAAGAACAAAGGCTTGTTTTTTTCCTTCTTAACAGATAGTGAGTATATTGTAGAACTTAGTTGGCTCAAGCTTCTTAATAAGATTTGAGTTTGACTTAATGGCGACATGGTTTTATCTCTGCTCAGCACCCAACAAATGCATTTTTACTCTCTTATTTTCAGTCATTACAATAGGCCAACCGCTAACCTGTTTATAGTCGACTCTTGATCTTGAACATGAAGTTTATTTACAGAGATAAAAGGAAATCGGATATAGTTCACAACCATTTCTAGATGAAATCATTATATATATATAAAGCTGATTATATATGTGTGGGATAATGTCGTATTTAACTCCTATATTATAGTAAATTGTGGATGTATGTCTAAATGTGCAATGCATTTGAAGTTTCAGTTCGTCTATCAATGACACAAAATGATATCTGTATTTTTAAAAAAATAAACTTTAATTTTAAATTTTACGTTTGAAAAATATGACCTATGGCAATGTTAAGAGAAGTAAATTCACGACTTGATTGAGAGAGGTAACCGTGTTAAGTAAATTTTGCACTACATGATTGAGATAGGTAACGGAGTTAAGTTCAGGACCGGAGTGAGAGGGGTAACGGTGTTAAATAAATTGTGGAGAGTGGGTTACATAGATCGACAGACAGAATGATATTACTAGTATATTATTAGTATAAGCAAAGAACTAAACATGGCATTAACCTTATTTGTGTTGTTGGACTGTTTTTGAAGCCTGTTTTGAGTTTTCTAATTAGAGGAAATGATGATGATGATGATATATATTAATAGCACCGTTGAAAGAGGCTGGTAATTCGCAATTGCTCGCAGGAAGCAATAGGAGGATAGGAATGTCAGACCGCATCAAGAACAGAAATTGTCTAGTCCGCCCAAGTCATCTAAAAGAAATCTAGCTCCAGCCAATCATTTTCAACCCAATCGCCACGTGTCATTGTCATATAACATACAAATAAGACCAATAAAATCATTTTTCATTCGGGCAATTCAAGAAGCCTATCTCTCTGCGGTGTTTTATCTCTCGACCATGTCTTCAGCAGCTGCAACTGCATTGCAATCTTCCCTATGCATCTCTTCCCAGAAACCATCATTTTCTCCTACAAATTCTCAAGAATCAAACACCCATTTAGCAGCAAAACCCAAAAGCCTCCTCCATAAACACCCACTCTACACATCAACTCATCATAATCTGTCCTTTCAGATCAAAGAGAAAATCTTATGCCTTGAAATCATGGGCATTGACTCAGGTAAAGCACTCTCTCTTAACCCTTCTCTTCACACCACTTCCCTCGATTCCCTCAATTCCATTATCTCCTTCCTCCAATCTAAAGGCATTCACCAAAAGGACTTGCCTAGAATCTTTGGCATGTGCCCCATTATCTTGACCTCTAACATCAAAACTGACCTTAAACCTGTTTTCAATTTCCTCTCCCAAGACCTTAACGTCCCAGAAAACAACTTTAGGAAGGTCATTAATAAGTGTCCCAGACTGCTCACTTCAAGTGTCAAAGACCAGTTGAAACCAGCTTTGTTCTATCTTCAAAGGCTTGGGTTTAAAGATTTAGAAGCTTTGGCTTATCAAGATCCCGTATTGCTGGTTTCTAGTGTGGAACATACATTAATACCCAAACTGAAGTTCTTGGAAAGTATAGGGTTTTCAAGTAATGAGGCTAAAAGTATGGTATTGAGGTGCCCAGGGTTGTTCACTTTCAGTATTGAAAACAACTACAGGCCAAAATTTGACTACTTCAACGAGGAAATGAATGGGAAGTTGGAGGAGTTGAAGGAGTTTCCTCAGTTCTTTGCTTTTAGTTTGGAGAAGAGGATAAAACCAAGGCACATTGAAGTCATAAAAAGTGGGGTCAAATTGCTTTTGGCTAAGATGCTAAAGACCACTGATGAAGAGTTTAAAGAGTTGCTGAGACAATCAATGAGGCATTAGCTGAGATGATATGTAATTTTTCATCTTTGTAATATGGACTTTGTTTCCTATGTAAATTTGGCAATTTCATATTTTCATACAGGCAGTGCATTGTAAAGGAAAAACCTAAGCAGTTAGATATTCCAACAGGGTGACTTACTATGCCTTTTCTCTTTTAACTGTGTTTCCTCGATCCTTGTGAGGAAAATTTTCATATGACATGCAATTGAGCAGCGTACAGGCTATGCTATCTTTATCGCCAAAAAAAATAAGAGCTCAAGACTTATGACTGAGCGGGAATGGCCGAATGAGATTTGCAGTAAGAAATTAATATGCAGTTTTTTTCTTTTTACCGGTACTGTTGAAAAAAAGACCCTTAGTTTTGTCCTCTTTGACTGCAAAGGAAGTCAGACTGACAATATCAGGAAGATGACGATTCTATTTTCTCGTGTAGTTTCCAGTATTTCTGGGAATCCCGGAAATTTCGCTGCCATCAACACTGCCAATCACTTGTTTAACAGTAGTTGTCACTCTCCTAGTACTGATTCTATCCCAAATATACATTCAAAAGCCGAAATAACCGAGATTATTATAAATGCTGTTATGTGCCGTGTATTCCCTTTTTCATATATATATATATATATATAGGGAATCATAACAGCATCTATATTATTTGCCATAGAAGAGTCAACTCAGTTGCATGCTCGACAACCCCGCCAATGTTTCGATGCAGTAAGAGTTTGGAACCCCGAATCCGATGCTTACTTAAAGCAAACAGGTGAAATAGGCATATACTTTTTCCAGTATTTATACTCTGATTTTGAGGCCACAAGCTCTTGAGTACCTATGGAAGATCCATGGAATACAAAGGAGGATAGAGCTAGGAGCAAAGCATGATAATCTTGCTGTCGGCGCTATTGATTCTCTCTACCTGAAAAGCAGCAGTAATCATAAGGAATAGATGACAACAAGAATTACAAGCTTTTACCATCATATTTTATTAAAGAGCTTCCTTTTTTTTAATGATTATTTCATAATTTTAATGATAAATCAGAAAAGGCTACTACCTTAACTATTGTTTTGTTCTCAATATTGGTATTCGGAATGGAATAACTTATTAAATAAAAATTTCTACTTGAATTGCCTTCCCAAATTATGTCACTAAGTAGAAATAAATAACCGTAGCAGAAATCAAAGTGATTATCCCACGTGATTATATAGAAAGCATGTAGAAGCCAAGTCTAGAGAAACATAAGGAATTTTGAGACTTCTTTTGAACGGCACACAAAACAAAAAAAGGGTATTTTGAGACTTTTGACTTTTAATATCGGTAATTAGGCAAACAACTAGAAAAAGAAAAAAAAAAATCACATTTTTCTTTTTGGGTTATTGGGTTTTGTTCATGCACCGGAATATTATGAACCAAGCCAATCAATACCATTAATTTCTCCCTAGATTAGTTTTAACTAAAATGTAGGTTTTTTCATTACAATTTTCACGCAAAAGAAAATTTTTTTAAAAATAAAAATAAATAAAAAAAGGTCGTCTTTTTCCTGTTACGTGGCTAAAGCTGTGCTTCGTTTTATTAATTCGTGTTCTACGCATTAGGTTTGGCGGCTTTCAATCATAAACCCAAGAGATTTTCTCTGAACAAAGAAAGTGTTAATTTTCTGGGTTTTTCTTCTGTTTGGGGTTGCTAGAAAAGTAGCAGTGAGAGAGAGAGTTGAGGATGTTGTTGTGCCGGAGATTTTCTAGGATTTCTACAACTCGCGGGAAGAGCTTGTTCGGTTTCATTCTCTCTCATCCAACTGATCCTTCTCAATCCCTTTTTCCTAATCAATATGTTTATTCTACCATTAAGGTAATACCTTGACTTTACCTTTCGCTTGCTCTTCATCTTTTTCTTAAAGTCCCGCAATACTGGGAAAATGTAATTGGCAGTTGCTCCTTTAATTCGTTTTTTTTTTTTTTATATATATATATTTTTTGTTTCCAATTTTATAAATTTTTCTGGGTCTTTGTTTCTTATTTATTTTGTTAATTAATTAGAGTTAATCTATTTCTGTTCTGTTTTAAGCTAACTTGGAAATGGCTTCGTTGTTCTGTTTGATAAAAGGGCACATTTTTTTCTCTGTTAGGTTCTGTTTGTTTGTTGCTTTATCCTTGCTTTGGGTTCTAATGATAGTCCTTAAAGCATATATTGGATGGACATTTGAAATGCAATGGTGTTGTTACTGCCTGGAGTGAATTGATTCGGTGGTCAAAGCTACATCTTTGTGGTCAAAGTTGTTAAAGTGAATTTGTAGATTGTTAATAATCCCTGTGTCCAATTTGTTATTTTGATGACTGAATCAAATAAGCCACCAAGAAAATGTCTTTTGAGAGGACAATATATTTTGCAAATATCCCTCGTTTTTTTCTTTCTTTTGACTGATTTATTTTCAATGAAATGTATGCGACAGGAAAAAGTGATTGTAAATCTTGTATGTACCGATCATTTATCCTTTCTCTTGTTACTGTTTCTGGGGATTAGTAGGTTTGTGGTGGCAGAGAAAGTCTTTCTTGGGGGTTGCCTTTGTTGCTTGGCCTTGGACGGCAAATTCATCAGACCAGCTCCGCAATAGAGGTTATATTTTTATTGCCCATTCTTCTAAAATTTGCGGGTATTTTTTTATTACTGAATATCTTCCTTATAGTTTTAGGACAAGAGACATGCTTGCCCAGGCTCAGGAATTTCTATAGTTAGCTTCTGGAAAACAATCCACAAGTGTGTTAACTTTTCTAATGTTCAAAGTTGAAACAACTTCGAGTACTTCAGCCTTAAGTTGATTACTTTCCCTTCTGTCATGTTTGTTTTTATAATTGTTGGCTACTAGTTTGTTCATCTACGACCCTCTACGCTCTCTTGTTTTTCACCCTTCTTTTATCTCGTCTCTGTTTACTGCAATATTTATATGGCAAGACATTTCTTTCAGGAACAACTTGACCCATTTTCACTTGTTGCCGATGAGCTGTCACTTGTCGCTGATCGGTTGCGGGCTATGGTTGTTGCTGAGGTATCTTACTGTTCTTTTTCATGTATATTGAATGAAGTTTATTACACTTCCTCATGTGAGAAAGCCAAAAATTTTTATAATGTCATGAAAATTGCATGTTCATGCCATCCAGGTTCCTAAGCTTGCTTCAGCAGCTGAGTACTTCTTCAAAGTGGGGGTGGAAGGAAAGAGATTTCGGCCCACGGTAATGTATTTTTACTTTATGGTTACTGACCCAGTTTGTCATAATTTTGATGGGTTACTTAATTTTTTTTGCTTTGACTGTGGGCTTGGTTATTGCTTCTAGGTTGCATTAAAGGGAACCATCCAAAAATTTATGGATGAACTACTTTTGTAGCATGCCATAGCCACAGTCAGTTCTTGACTCATTCCAAATTAAAACCCATTTGAGCGAGGCATAAACTTAATCTCTGTTACTTTTCAATCAGAGAAACTTGCTTTATGTACAAATGATTTTGTGGAAATTTGGAAGCATTCTCAGATTAACCTAGTTTTGAAATTATCATCGTGATCAATTTCCAAAATGGTTATTGATGTATTCTATGCAGGTTTTGCTTTTGATGGCTACAGCTTTGAATGTTCGTATACCTGAATCGGCTGCTGGTGATGTAGGAGATATCTTGACAAATGAATTACGTACAAGACAGCAGTCTATAGCTGAGATCACAGAGATGATCCATGTCAGTTTCTCTTATTTAAATTTTGTTTATCATATGCACTGAAGCTTCTTGACAACTCCCTTTAGTCTAACATGATCATTTCCTCATCTAGGTTGCTAGCCTCCTCCATGATGATGTGTTGGATGATGCGGATAAAAGACGTGGTATTGGTTCATTGAATGCTGTAATGGGCAATAAGGTACTCTTCTTTTCTTGTTCTCTTGCAACAGGCTGAAGAATTTCATAGCCTAGGCAATTAGTAAACTTTTCCTGTTTGCTTATAATGCAGTTGGCTGTATTAGCTGGAGATTTTCTACTCTCTCGAGCTTGTGTGAGCCTTGCTGCTTTAAAAAATACAGAGGTGCTTTTAATTTTTTACTATTATTTGCATGGTTTAGGTGGCGAATTTTGTTGATGTCACTGTAAGTTGAAAAATTAGTTGCATTTAACGGCTGTAGGTTGTATCATTATTAGCAACAGTTGTGGAGCATCTGGTTACGGGTGAAACCATGCAAATGACTACTTCATCTGAACAACGTTGTAGGTATGCTGGTGTACTACTATGTACTAATATTTTGTTATATTGTCTCCATGTTTTGTTACTTTCCAACTGTTTTTTATTTAATTACCTGGATATCCAGCAAGGTGTAGGGCTGGTGATAGCCAGCATGGTAGTGGCTGGCTAGAGAAACTGATTAGCATGTGTATATGATTTCATATGTTTATGCTTATCTTTTCTTGAGTTAATAGGTGAGTGATAGTTACAGCTTACTCTAGTCTAATCTTACTGCAAATCTTAAAAATTTTGGAAACTCTCTCTAGTAACTTGTAAATAGTACTAACCTTTTTTTTTTTGTTGACTCAGTGGCCATCTTTCTGTACAAACTGTTTATATTTGCAGATAATGCTTACTTTCGTAGTTATAGATTGTTATGGAATGTGTAATCGGTCCTCTGTGTGTGAGAATAATTCCTTTATTTCTCTGTCTTATTGTGCACTTCCATGCTAATGATTGTTGATGTAACGCTTTCTTGTCCTGATTTGAATTTAAAGATCTTTTGCTTGTTGTTAACTGAAATTAGAACAATTTTTAATAATGCAGCATGGAGTATTACATGCAAAAGACATACTACAAGACAGCTTCCCTGATTTCAAACAGTTGCAAGGCAATTGCGCTTCTTGCTGGGCAAACAGCTGAAGTTGCAATGTTGGCTTTTGAGTATGGCAAAAATCTGGTTTGTATTTTCGTTTATGTTTCACTTATCTTCAACTCATCTTAAATTGCTAGATATGTTGGGGGATGCCTTTTAAGATCAGAGCGCATGTTTCCGTGGGAATTAGACATGAATGATGCTTGACACTGCTAGTCGATGGAGAATTGATGTTAAGTTGTAAATCATAAAACCCTAACTCCCCTCCTTTCTTTTCTTTATAAATATAAAAAGCAGACTCCTAAACTAATTAACAAATTAATCCATTTAGAAGTTACCTTTTATACAGGATGAAGAGCAACGCAATAAAATTTGTTATGACGGGTTTTGCTAGTTTCAGACTATGGTCAGTTTAGAGGAGAAGCAAATAAAGATAACCAAAGATAGATTAATCCTGTAACAATTCATACATTTTCTGTTGTCCTTTTTGAAGAATAAAACCCTCAGTTACTTGATGATGTTCAATTGATTTTCTAAGCTATAAGGAATGGGTGTGGCTCAATTGTTTTTTGTTGCAATTGCCAACTTTCTGGTTACAACGTGGTGCACCAAATATGAGGTGATCACTTTATGCAAAACTGTAAGACTGTAATTTTAAAGCCATAGTGTACCATATATCATATATTCACATAATATGTAGTGATTGTCGAGCACTGAGATTTTAGTACTTTTGGCTGTAAACTGTAGAACAATTGACATAATATCAAAGTCCTTTATCCATCTTCTATCGTTTACATTCTTCTATGTCTATGAGTTGTTTAATCTATCTATGTTTTCCTTTTGTTTTTTTCCAGGGATTGTCATTTCAATTGATAGATGATGTTCTTGATTTTACTGGCACATCAGCATCCCTTGGAAAGGGTTCTCTATCCGACATCCGGCATGTAATTCTCTACCCCGATGTCTTAAGCATATGTTAAATGACTTTAAGCTAGTAATAGCTTATGGAAGCATATAATTATAAACCACATAGACAGGCAGATTCCTTCTATATAAATGTTTTCTACACCTTGTCGAATGCCTTTTTGCCAATTGTCTCCTCACGAAGTGTAGAAAGAAGAACCTTTTTCTCACTGACTTTGGACAAGGGCTTACTTTTTAGTCCATAATAGGTTCACAAAAATGCTTTCAAATGAAATAAATAATGATGAATATATCAGTTCATCACAATCATCTGGTGTTGCAGGGAATTGTAACAGCTCCGATCTTGTTTGCCATGGAAGAGTTTCCCCAGTTACATGCTGTTGTTTCTCAAGGTTTTGACAACCCTGAAAACATTGACATTGTAAGTATACATATATAATTTCCTTGTTGAGCATTATATGTGTTTGCTTTGGCCTCAGCATATAATTTGTGAATTTGCCAATTTCTCCTTCTGAAGGAATTCATTAACTCTTCGCAAGTTCAATGATTAACAGAGTATATAGACTTGGTTTTTTGTGACTTAACTTCCTTTTAGCTTTTTACGTGGTTTCAAATTTTTGACTTGTTGGTCATTATTTCTGTGCTTTTCTACGTCTGAACTGCCTATGTTTTCGCAATTATATGAACCTTTATTTTGTCAAAACTCACTTGAGCTGATCTATATATATGAAAAATATAGGCCCTTGAATACCTTGGCAAGAGCCATGGAATACAGAGAACAAGAGAGCTAGCCATGAAGCATGCTAACCTCGCTGCTGCAGCAATTGATTCTCTGCCAGATACCAATGACGAGAACGTAAGAAAGTCAAGACGGGCACTAGTGGATCTTACTCAAAGAGTAATCACAAGAAACAAGTGACATAAGAGATTAAGAAGACTATCAACTTACAACAATCCATTTATGAATTGTGCCAGAGGCTTTGCTTATTGTTTTAATAGTTGTTCCTTAAAGGTAAGGGGAAATCTCCCTTCTTGTTTTCGTTTATGGTTCAATTATTACAATCTTTTTCATAATAATTAACTTTTTGAAAATTTAGTTTCGGGCGTAAGACAGTGCACTAGTATTATCTGATTATGTTGAATTGCTGTATCACTATATTGATTAAAATCAGGTTAATTCTTGTTCAGATCATTTTGATTTCAAATTAGACGGGCTGTTGTATTTTTATCAAATCGATTGGGTCTAGTCTCTCTGAGTTTTTCTCATTCATGTCGAGGATTCAGGTACAACAATAAATTAATGGAGGGCTCTTCTGAGAGCTATTCTTTTTCAGATATTTCACTCCGTGTGACCTTGTATGTTTGCCGATGTTGGTGACTCAATGTTTTAGCGTATTCATGTTATCAGTTTTTACTACCAACAAAGTTTTCTTTTAAGATGGTTAGTATTTTGCAGCCGTGTAATTCAATTCAACAAATAGCAAACTCAAGAAAAATTTGTCCAGAAATCATAGCTGCCGCCTCGTTTGTTGAATTCGTTTGTTTCAGACCATCAGATTTAGTTGAGGCAGATATATAAAGTCATAGGATCAGCCCTGTTCCAGGCAGATGAAAATGCAGTCAAAGATATCAGCACGGAGCTTTGATACTAAGTCAGCCCTGAAAATTGGTCGATTAAGCGGATGGAAATATGAAACCAAAAACAAATCTATCTCAGGGTTGCTTTTAGCGGTTAGCAGGCTTTCAAGTTATCTTCATTGAGCATCTTGACTGATTTTTCTGGTTATTGGGTCGTCCTGGATGAAGTAGAATGTAGGCATCTTATCTATGCAATACATCAAACAACCGTACAAAATTCTTGCATATATGATATATTGTATTGCTTAATATATCTACTAAAGTAACAGTTATTGATACTTGCATTTGTATACCCATGCTTTTCAATCGTTAATAAAGCCCTTAAACATGAATCCCAGGCAGGGACTCCTTGATTGCTCCAAGCTTCTCTGAAAGGTTCCAAAATTACCTGCATTGTCGACTAGTTGAAGAAGACATCTTGGGAGATGAATACAGCCCATGAATCCAACAGCCATAAATATATATATAGATATATATATATATATATATATATGTATATATATATATAGGAAAGTTCTTCTTAAAGCTTAAATTTATACTACAGTTGCAATGATTCACTTCTTTATCGTTATCAAATTTATCGGGAAACCCTCTTCGTTCCTGCAATTTTTTTTCATTTGTATCTCTCCTTTGCCCAAGCAATTGCTTCATCAATTGAAATTGCTTCACCGCTACCCTCCCTAAGATCAGAATTGATCTCGATAACATATGAACTCACATCTTCATCTCCATCTCCATTTCCATCTTGTTCTTCTTCGTGTTGTTGTTGCATTGAATCGTTTGGGAATCCAGCTCTTGCCTCTGTTGGTTCGTGACAAAGTGAAGAGGCAGGGGATAAACGGGAGTTAAACTCCAAATCATCAACTGATATTTTGACACTTCCAGAAGAACGGGTTTCCAAGCTAATGATTTCTGGGGAAGTGGCACGTCCGCTGAATCCATGATATGATGAGCCTCTCAAGTTGTGAACATTGTAAACATCTACATCGTTATAGAAAGGTGAGATCCCTTGTTGCTTTGCTGGCTCTTCATCTGCCACCATTGTTGTTGAGCTCCATCTGCGTGGAACATTCATTGGCCTGCACCACTAAAGTTTACATTAATTTCACTCTTCAATTACACCATTTCAGAAAAGACAGGGTTATAAACGTCAAATCAATACCACAGAATCTAAACAGTTTAAACATGAAAGACACTTAAAACAGCTTCTTTTTTTTTTTTTTCCTGTAAACTTAAAGCGGACTACCGGAACTTTGAAGCAAAAGAGGACAATAAGACATCGTCTCCGACCACCGGCTGGAGAGGGCTCAGCTCCTCCGAAATGAGCACCATTGACTTCGCCTTTGAATTCGAACACAACCCTAAACGTTCCATCGACCGGCGGAGATCGTCATCCGACCAGAATATGTCACTGTAGAACCCTTTCCCATTCAGCGGGATCCTAAATGCCGGCAAGCTCCGGCGATCCGTCATCGAGCGAGACGAAATGAACTCTGATGGTGGCCGGAAAACCTCTTCGTAAAAGGATGGGGACCAGGTAAATTCCCCGGACAACTTCCAAGAAAGCACGCTCCGTGGTGGACCGCCAAAGACGTCGGAAAAATCATCTGCGTCAAGGTTATGATCAGCCATCACCATGTTGACCTGGTTCTTTGAAAAAAATGTTATCTTCCATGGATTTCCGACGTGGGAGATGTTGGGTATTTAACATTCCCATGCACATCCGCCAAGACTCATCCATTCAACTTGGAGAGACAATGTGGCAAAAGCTTTGACAAAAAAAAAAAAAAAAAGGAAAAATACAAAGAAAAGAAGGTATTATTAATACTTATGTAAAGCAAAAGAAAAAAAAAATCAGAAATAAGTATAGTTTTATCTTACAAGCATGATGATTTTTGAGAAGGGAAAGATGATTATATGTTGAACTGGAAAATCATGAAAGTTGACATATAAATATACACGCCTGCTTGCTTTGTTTGGTTGCCTGGAAAAGCTTCTTCTTTTTTTTTTTTTTTTTGTTCTTGTGTTTTTGTGTTTTGAGTTCCCACATTAAAATTATATGTAGCTTTTTTTCTTCCCTAATTTTTGCTGTCCTTGTTGTTGTAAAGTTCTTGCATTTTGGTCCAGGAAAACAGTAAAAAGGAGGTACAAATATCTGAGGTTGGTCATTCCCAAACTTGTAAAAAATATAAAAGTGAAATGGGGTTACATAAAGATAGAAATCTTAAAACAAAAAATTATAGTAATAAGAAAGTTATGTCTTCAGTTTTGAATTGAAATTTACTTTTATCTATTCGGTAATTCAAAATCTAACTCCTGACATCAAACTAAATTGACGAAAAAAAAAAATGAAAGAGAAGTATAATATTAGAAAATAAAATAAAGATAATCTAGCTTGCAATATTTACTTTATTTAAAAGAAAAAACTTATTTTATTTAAAAAACTGCCATTTTTCTTCAAAATTTACCCATAACTCTTCCAACAAAATTTTTCAATGTGGCATATTTCTAATCCCAATCTTTTTACTACTATTCTAGTGAACCTTAATTAGAGCCGAACCCATTCATAATTATGAATTTGAATTAGTGTAATTAATTCATATAATCATCTTTAAGAATTGATATTCAGTAAATTTAAAATTTTAATTTTAATTTTTACAATCTCTTGTGTTATCTTCAAACTACGACCATCTTTATAAAAGATCAATCGCAATATGATTTCAACATGATTTTTTTTTTTTTTTTGGGTGGTGGGGGTGAGTTTCAGCCTCTCTCGAGCTGAGAGGGATTAGGGACCCTCCGTTCCCCAAACCCACCCTCCCCCAAAAAAAAATTGTGAAAATGGCCCAAATAAAACCGAAAGCAAGCACATTAAAGTAGAGAAAGATTGATTAGATGAATGAGAAGCAAACAAAACCAGTGGAGCTATGTGTGTGT
>JBBYHM010000004.1:4897430-4937305 GCA_038381775.1 Adansonia rubrostipa | reverse complement strand
GACTCATTCATCAAGTATCACGTGATTGAAATGTACTAAACATAATCCTTGTCATAAAACTGCCAAAAAAGCCAAATACAATTGGACGCGGAGTACTTAACCAACAATGACAGCACTGGGAAAATCTTATTTGATGTGCTAGCAAGGCAAGTGCATGACAGACCACAATTTTTTGTAAAGATACTTCGCAAGAAACTAGCAAAACTTTTTAAGGGACCCAAAGCAAAGTTGCAGATACCTATAAATTCATTGCTAGCTATAGATATAGATAAAAGAAAGTCTACAAATGAGAAGAGATACACAAAATATACTATAGGGTAATTTTATGGAGATATTATTTCTCTAATTATTGCATCTTTTTGTGGAACTGCCTGAATGTTAAACTATTGCTTGATATAGCCTGGATTATATATATAAAAAAATAGTAAAATTATGATGGTCAGTTGAGGCAAAGGATGGTTGATACACCTTAATAGCAGACAAAGCACGGTCTAAGTTGATTGCCTTCGAAAGCTGCCTTTCAATTTGCCTCAAAGCCCTCCACTTTCCAACACAAGTCATCATCAATCTTGAAGCAAAAGATAAGTATTAATCAACCCAAAAACACTGTTTGGTGTTTAAAAAAAATGACCTGAAGCATTCAAAAACAGAACCGCAACCACAGTTGGAACTCACTCTAATATCAATTAAAAAAAGACACTTGGATTACTAACGTGCTTCAAGAGTGAATTTCACAAGGGAAAAAAGTTTGATTAACACACCAAAAAGGAAATGAACAGTAGGATCTTAGGCAGGTGGATGGCCCGGCCATGAAGCAGACATGTTAGAAGGATCAATATGGTGCCTTTCGACATCAGATGCCCCTTCTGATGTGTCCAAGAGAAATGGTAGAGCAAAATTGGGTCAAAGCCCAACATTTTCTTAAACCAGGGCTCCTCCACCTTTTGTATTTCTTCCTTTTCTCTTTTCCCAGAGTGTTTGTCTCCTTTCACCAGGGAGATGCCTTCAATGAATAGTTGCAGACAACTAAATGGTATATGTTAGTATATCATATGATAACTTTATTGCTTTAACTAACAATGCACCGGTAACAGGTGAAGAGTGGAACAAATCCTCCGCAAACTCTAGAAAAAAGTTGGCCAGTTGTAATGCTGATGAATCCCTCATGAGAAGCTTGATGTACGAATTCTGGGACCCGATCTTGTGGCCAATGGCCATAAATTTAACTGATTCACATTCATCCCAGCGCTGATCCACCAGGATTTGCATGAAGACACTTCATTTGTTGATCTGAACCCGGATTATTTTCCAGAGTGATTCCGCTGTCATTTCAGATATGACCATTTGGCTCTATTTGCACATAATCTGCTTCCTTGGCCGACGCTTCTCATCATTTCTGTGATATGATACCACAAAGTTTAACATTTAGCAGCTCTAGTTTAGACATCATAAAATGTGCCGAGCTTCAATAGCAGCTCTATAACATACAAAGATGTTTTGATCTTGGCCCACAAAAATTTAAATAAAGATATTACCATGCAGTTGGACCCCACTTCAATACAGCCTCTGCCCAAAAGAGGAAGAAGAGGAGGATTTTGGGATTACCGTTTTCAAGCCATTGAACTTCAAAGAGAAAGTTCCTGGAGTTGTACAATTTGAAATGCAGCATCAGAATCACATCTACAGCAGTCTGATACTGAACAGCCTCATTACCCAAATGTCATTCACATACAGGTGAAAGGTGTCCACGCTCAACAAACCGTAGCATGAGCTTATCTGCCTCCGCAGATTTTCCTTCTAACATGAGTCGCTTACACACCTTCTCAGATAATTTAAGATCAGGAATCAGATTTCTGTTAAACATACGACAAGCAACTTTATATGCGGATAGAGGCATCTCTTTGCTCAAGTAACTTTCCATAAGCATGTTACAGGTGCTAGCATCATTTCTGGATGCCGTTCTCAAAATCCTACCCAACAATTTATCAGCCTCCTGAGGTTTTCCAAAACTACAAAGCTTTTCAATAACTTGATTATACGCTGCTTTGCATTTCTGCCTTAAAAGCATTTTTTCCAACAATTTCAACAGATCTTCCACCCTTCCCATCTGGCAATATCTGTGAATGACTGTCCTGTATGTAACAGGTGTTGGAACCAACCCTTTGTTCAGCATCTTCATGGTAAGATCAGTTGCCTCTTCTATCCTCCCATTCTTTCCAAGTGCATCAATTACTGTTGTATAAGTGACTGCATCAGGATGTTTGTTACTTAGATACATATCATCAAGCAATGACAAAGCAGCCTCCAAGTCATCCTTTCGACAATATCCATGAATAAGAGTAGTAAAGTTTACAACATTAACAGCACACCCCTTATTCAGACATTCCTCCAAAAACCTTTTAGCCTCATCCATTTTCCCCTCTTGACATAGTGACTCTATTAGCAAGTTAATTTCAACCGGGGTTGGGAAAAAGCCCTTGCTAACCATCTCCCTCACTATATGACACGCTTCAGATAATTTTCCTTCCTTACGCAGCCCATGCATTACAACACTATAACTGATGGCATTTGGGGTCCACAACTCTTCCTCACTAACATTCATCATCTCTCTTGCCTGTAATGAATTCCCATTCCGACAAAGCCCTGTTAATAAAGCTGTATATGATACAGTGTTAGGCTTGTGGCCATGCTTGTACATATGCTGAAGCATTTTTTTAGCTTGGTCCAGCTTCCCGATTCGACAAAAACCATCAACAACAGCAGTGTAAGTCACCACATCTGGACTGCACCCCTTTGACAACATTTCATTCACAATACTTTTTGCCTCGTCTATTTTTCCCCGTTTACAGTAAGCGTGAACTATTGCACTACGCCCAACCTTATCGATTTGAAATCCTCTTGCTTCAGCTTCCCTTAAAAATTCAAGAGCCTCATCTGCATGGCCATGCTTGGAGAGCATATGGATAAGAGTGTTATAGGTAACCATGTCTGGAAACAGATTACTGTCTTTTGCCATCTTATACATTAAGTCCCTCACTTCTTTGACCTTTTTTCCTTTACAAAGGAAACTCATTATGGTGTAATAACTAACTTTATCTGGCGAACAGTTTTTCGATGACATATCAGCAATCAGTTGCAAAGCATTTTCAAACTGATTTCCTTTACAGTATCCCTTGATTAAACAGTTGTAAGTGACAACATTAGGGGTGATTCCAACAATTTGCATTCTTTCAAAGAATCTCAGTGCCTTCTCTAACCTATTTGCCATCACCAAAACATGGATTGCAGTATTACATATTGCCAAATTCAGCTCAACTCCAGCCTTTTGCATTAAGGTCAAAACCTTCATTGAGTTCCTCAAGTTGCCAGCCCTACTATAGGACACCATCAAATAACCAAATGCTTCAGGCCGACACTCAATTCCCCTACGTGCCATGAGCCGAAGAACCCGTTTAGCACCTTGACACAATTTAGTCTTACTAAGGATCTCAAGCATTACATAATATACAATCGGGTTGTGACGGTAGCGCCATTGTTGGTCAGCCCAATAAAAGAACTGCAAAGCAACACGTTCATCAACCTGAGAAAGCAAAACAGCACAAACTTGACGAGGTTTGACACTTCTTAGAAGGTGCCTCATATCACTTTCGAGTTTTGGATTCCAAGCCGACCTAAATTGAATCAACCTACAAATCTCTCTCACCAAAGGATGCCTAAATTCATCTTCCTCTAACTCAACTCTCCAAACATCCTCTGTTTGCACGCACCGTACATTACATGAATTCAATACCATAAAATCATCATCATCAGGGCAGTTTTCTCCTCCTTCCTCTTCAACCTCATCAAAGCCATCAAAATTCAGGTTTCTATTGTTTTGACACCCACCATTATGGTCACCAAATAAACTCAACTCCCCAGAATCCTGCACACCCATCTCTCTAAATTTACCACAATCAACATTTCCATCACCAAAATGATCTCTTTCCACAAAATTAACACTGGAATCACTCACAGAACGAGAACCAAGATTGAAATTCCTATCCGGAAACGATGAGAAATATGAATTGAATCTAATGTAGACAAATGGGCAAGCATAAAACCAGCTTGTCGGCTCACAAGAAAACTCTTTTGCAACCAACCCAACCTTAGTACAATAAAAACATGTATGAAACTGAAACAAACCAATAAATTTGCAACGCCGTGCCAGGATTCTTTGAATTCTATGATAAGAAAAATAACCAGAGTGCATTTCTACGAAATTGAGGGGAAAAAGAGGAACTTATATGACCTGGGAATGTATGCTTGTGTAAAAGTGACTCGTAGGAGCCTGTCAAACTTCTTCAAATCTCCCCGTCTGGGTTAGTCTGCCTCCATTTGCTTGCTTTGAGGTTTAAAGGATGATGATTGATGATTGAGGCTAGGGGGCTTCCGCCTGGACTCTTCCGGCCTTGGACCCTCGAACTTTGTGTATTGCCTTAGCCCATTAAAGTTTCGTAGCGCAAGAAAATGCTTTGCTTTTGCAGTTGGTATTCAAAAGGAAATCATTATTTTTATTTTTTGGGTTTAAAAGTCAATTAAAGGTATGTGAACCAGTTCACAATAGCAATGACCAGATGTTATTTTTCTGTGTAAAAAATTCAAGCATAATATTTTCAATAATTATATTTTAATTAACTAATAAAAATCTAAAATTATGTAAAATTTATATGATACTCACGTTTGTATGTGATAGATTTTATATAATTTTTTAATATGATTAAATAATTATAATATTATTGTAAAAGTAATTATAAGTGAAATATTTTTGAAAAAATATTATGCTGGTGAAAACAATCGATTAAGCTCTTTGAAATAAGAAAAATTTAATGAACGATATCTCTTTTTTCTCTTGTTTATGCAGCATATGTGTCACAGCCTGTATGATGGTTGGTGCCCACGCAAGAGCAGTAATAAAAGCGTAAATAAGGTATTTGTGTTTTTAAGTAATTTGAGTTTAATTTAAAAAGATTTAAATTTATTTTGAGTTGAATTCGAGTAATTTAAGTTATCGAATAAGTTAATTTAAATTATTTTAATATTTAATTCGAGTGATTCGTGAATTTAAATAAATTTTTTATTTATAAATATATTTTAATATTTTAATATTTTATTATTAATTTATTATTTTTAACCTTATTATATATATACCACCACTAAGAAATCCTAAAATCCCTTCTTTTTCTTGTCTCCCTCTCTCCCACGCCAATTTTTTTCTTCTCTCTTGGTCTCGTCTCTCCCATAGCCATCGTCCCACTCCCACCAAAAAAGAGCCTCCTTCTCTCTCGAAATCGAACACTGCCTATGCCTCTAGCCTCGTCCTACCTGCACCTCTTGCCTACATCTTGAACTTTCGTTAAGTCTAGATTTTGTTCTCTTTGTCTTTAGCCATTTCTAATTAATATTACCTTCAAATTATTTCGAATTTTTAATCAAATTAACCACAATATTTAGCATTATTTTTTTATAATTTTACTTTATTTTATTATTTCTCTTTCAACAAGAACAATATAGTACATGATTTTGGAAAATCAACTCTTTAATTTTTTATTAAAAAAAAAAACTATGGATTTTTATAAGAATTTTTATTTTTTTATATTGAAAAAAATATTACTATTTATTAAATTTGACTAATACAAAAAGTCGTATATATATATATAAACTTCATTTGGGTTTAAATTCAAATTTCAGTTCAAAAGCATATAAATCTAATAAATGAACTTAAATAAGTTAAATTCCAATAATTTAATTTAATTTTAAATTAAATTTAAATTTAAAAAATAATATTTAATCAAACTCTAATTAAATTTTAAACTATAAATTTTAAATTATTTAAATTATTTATTATTTAAATTTAACAAATCGACTACAACCCTAAGCAGTAACAACATACGCTTGCACATGTGGATTGCCCATCCACCCGCGTCGTGAGTTCAACTCTCAGCACGGGACATATGCATGGACAAGGAGAGGAAAGCATTCTTACTTTCCCATTATACGGTTCATATCCTGCTGAAACTCGTAAATAAAATTATTTATTTATAGCATCAAAATAGCTGGAAAGTTTATCATCATACAGTAAAAGATGTTACACATTTTTCACAAAAGAGAAAAAAAGAAAAAAAGAAAAGAAATTGCAAGAAGAAAGGATTCCTCATGTTCTTGCGCTTTATCCTTAAAACCTTTTTCCACTCTTTCTGCTTTATTAACATTTTTATTTTTTCAAAATATTTGGATAACTATAACTTTGTAGCAATAATTTGCAGCCTATATTTTGCAGTTATCTTCCTAATATTTCCTTAGCTTTTGTCCATTTTTCTTTTAGTTTTTGCTTCCAGTGAATGCCGCCTCACTATTTTTTGTTGCTTACCAAAGAAATGAAACAATAGGATTAGTTGAAAAGAATATAATCCTTGAACTCTTGAGGTATCCAAGGCCTTAACTCGTCCGAGACTATGGTAATGTGAATATATATATATATAGCAAGTTCGTATCACCGTGCAGCTGCAGGTTGGAGAGGAATCAGTTGATGGAGATTGTCACCCTATGCCACGAATGAATTATTTCAGGTTATGTATCAAAAAGCTTCTCTTTATTAGATAGGAATTTCTTTATCTGATTGATTTTCCACATTTTGACAACAAAACTATAATAATAATTGACTGAAAATGAAATTAATTTCTGCTTGATAATAAAACTTGGTTTTGGGATCACCTACAGAAAAAAGCTAGTACCCATTAACTTTTCAAATCACTTTTAATTAAACCCCACCCTGCCCTACTGAGTTTTCCTGAAGTTTTTCAGCATTAATTTGCAATTTGCCAAGCTTTTGGAAGGCAATGAAAAAGCCTTTGGTAGGTAAGATTTCTATAATTCTATGTCCTCGAACCAATGAATTTCATGACCCACATGAAAAGGGTAATTGAGGATTCTGAATTGCTATACCTTCAACACGTTTTTTTATACCCATCTTTATTTAAGTCCCTTCATATTCCATAATTGACATACCTTAAAGCTAATCAAACGAACAAAATTAGTGTCTGAAACTTTTGAACAAAGAAAACAGAAGACAAACAAACAAACAAAAGAAAGAGAGAGAGAGAGAGAGAGAGATTTAGAAACCAAAACTTTCAAACATTGAAAGAAAAGTTTACAAACTAAAGGACCCATATGAGAAAGATGATAGATTATCCTGTTCATTTCAGTCAAACACTATTTTTTTTTCCTTGTCTTTGAACAAGACCAAGTTAGTATTCCCTCCATTATAAATGTCCCACATTATATGGAATTTCCACAGTAAAATGAACGTTTAAATAAGAGCTGTTGTTTTCTAAATGTAAGTCCAATTCTAAGGCCATGTCTGGTCTGGTTGGTCTGAAATTTCCCCAATTAGTTGAGAAAGTTTGAAAAAAGTTCAGTTGAAGTGAAATGAAATTGGAGGGAATATATGGACAAAGGTCTGTCTGATGCCATGAATTAAAAATTTGTGAAGGCTCCGCCAAAATAATTTCCAAATAATAACAATAATAATAATAACAACAATGGGAGAGAGGTTAAAATCGACCTGCCTATTTCCTGATGTAAATACTTGTATGAGGTAAACAGTGACAAGATTTAAATATATTTAAAGATAGGTAATATTTTTTTTTCTCAACTCATTAGTAAAGAGGTACATGCTATGAAAAAATAAATAAAGAGGTAACATGCCTGGAAAAGTTGTACTTTTAATGAAGGATCAAATCTAATATGCTGACTAAAATTAAGACAAACGCACCAGAAAAAAATATATATATTCATAAGGTAATTGAAAGATGTATTACAGTACTTCAGAGAGCAGTAAGCACTAGAAAAATGAAAATTTCACCATGATTTAAGGTTTTTTTTTAAACACAATTAGGGCACTCATTAAAAAAGTTTTTTTTTGTTGTGTAATTTCTAATTATATTTCATTTTTTCACATTTTTTTTGGTTAATTTAAAACCAAATATGTTAGTTAATAGTTAATATGTTGGATAAATAAATAGTGATAATTAAAAAATCTCCTAGTTGGGAAAAAAATTATTTTTCGTTTTGATAAAAATAAATAAATAATGAGTTCTGTAAATTTTATATAATTTAAAATTATAATTAATTAGATGATTGTTCTTGTTATTTGCTATTCCGAAGGAAAGTAGATTTGGTGAAAAGTCATGTCAACCACATTATTATCTCATGTTTCATTCAACAACCGGTAATTAGAATAGGAATTTAAAAAAAACTGCAAAACTCATGTCCCTCTTTAACATTTTATTTTATTTTTCAAAAGCTTAGTTGGTGCCTAAGTTCTTAAAATAAAATAAAATAAATAGATAATTACTGTATATTTTTTAATTTTATAAAAATAATTAATTTGATGTAAAATAAATAATTAAAAAGTATTTATGAAAACCCATTAACCAAATTTTGCTTTATATAGTTATACTTATTCTGGACTCCCTGCCTATGGTCATCTTTTGCTTGCCATTATACCATTTACTTGTCATTGTTTGGGTTATTATCAAAACTTTGAATTTGTTTTCCTATAGAAAATAACAGTGCAAGATAAAATAAAATAAAAAGAAAAACGTTTATAATTATGAGTTTTTCTAAATGATTGGTATTTAGATGGAAATGCCAGTTACTATGCAAAGCAAAATGAAATTCCCACTTTTTTTTTTTTTCCCATCATTGCAGTGAAGGCCATGGTGGCCTTTACCATTTCCATGTTCTCCTAAGAACTAGTTTTCTATAGCAATCGGCGATTCCTCGGTTAGTTTTGAGTTCAAAGTTTGAACCTTTAAAATAGCGCCCACCTTGATACGACCACGTCAGGTGGACCCCACGGGATGATGATATGGCGAGACCGGAAACGGGAAGTTGCAGAAGGTTGTAATGGCAACGAGGAAGGGAATTATGTTTTGAACAGTAGTCGGAATCTTATACACTTGTCGACTACAAAACACTCAAAAAACTGAGTCCGTCATTTTTTCCCCCCGTCTCTGCTTTGTCTAGAAAGTTAGAAATGAGAGAAAGAAAGAAAACAGAGTGTTTTAAAGTCTCATTAGAGTTAAAGAGATAGAGAGAGATACTAAGGGAGTATGAAAGAATAGACGAAGTTCAGGTAAGCCATTTTTTTTTCTTCGAGCTTTTGTATGTTAATGGGAGGTTTTGAAGTTCTGGTTTATGAACTGTTAATGGCAACTTCCTTTAGAAAGAGAGTAGAAATGTGAAATGACAAAAGAAAAAAAAGGCTTTGGTGATGAATGGTTTGGGAAAGGCCTATTGATATCCAACATGGTTTTTGTTCTGATCCGGGTTTTAATCAAATTTCAAATTTTTAAGCTTTTGCTGTTCTTGTTTTAATGGATTAAAAGCAAGGAGAAACAAATTTTGATTTTGGGTTGAATTATTTTTGCTCAAAAATGGAGTCTTTCTAGATGATGGGAAGGTTTTAATTTGTTTGCATTACATTGATCACAGTTTAATGTGGACTTAGTAAAATCTACATAAAGGGAAGCTTGTGGAGTTAATTTCTTTTCTTCATTTGAAATTCAAGCTGTGAATTAAAGTTTTGGTTTTTTTTTTTTTTTACCTTCTAAATCCCTGTCTTGGTCTTATACTTCAGAGTGCTATTTCACCAAATAAATTGAGGATGACGCTGATGGGGCCTTATCATCAGATAAAGAAGGATGGATCAAACAGCCATTCTTCTTGTAGGACATCTCCTTCCAGGATTGAGGATGCTGAGTTTGTCAACTGTCTCTTAGCCTCTAAAAATGAAGATTTTGATGAGGAAGGTTTGCTACTTTCTCTTCTTTCTTCATTATTTTAACTCAATTTATTGCACTTGCTCTGAGCTGCAAAACAAGTGCTTCTTTCTTCTACGTTCCGCGGACTAAGGTGAAAGTGTCAAAATACAGATATTTTCAATTTTTTTAAACTTTTTTCATGCACTTGGAGGGTTATATCTTGTATCCATATCCGAATATTTCAAAAAAAACAAAAAAATAGTTGGAGCAACATAAGTCTTTCTTTAATCAGGGTGAGGTTGCTACTTCCGATGCTTTTAAGGTTTTTAAATTGGATGTAAGTAACTTTTTTCCGTTTTGAAGTATTTTTTATTTTTAGTTTTTGGTTGAAACATAATAGCACTAACATGGCTAAGCATGATTCTATTTGTTTTGGCCTGGTTTAGGCAGGGAGTAGACGCATTGAGCCGAGTGTATTATCTAAATTTGCATGCTGATTTAAACATATTCAATTGAACCGCAGTTCCCAGCTTGGATGTTGCACCCCTTAAAGTATCCAATAAGTTAGTGATGGATTCCAGCCTAAATGATCAAATTTCTAGCCAATCAAAGCAGTCACTACCAAGGGAGAGCATTGCAGTTGGTCGTGCTAAATTGCAGCAATTCTCAAAGAGTGATAATGGTAATTCCGGGTTAATTCATCCAATGAGGACACTAGAAGAAGAAAATCTTGATTCTGATAGTAATGCTAGTTCGTCAAGCTTTGAGTTTCATAACGGGGAGAGAGTGGTACACACTTCCATGACAAGGTCATACCCGAGACCTGTGTCGTCTAAGTGGAATGATGCCGAGAAATGGATAGTGAACAGGCAAAACATGCAAGCTACTAATGCTAAGAAGAATGTATTTCACAACCAAGCTAACCGATTTCCCCTTACGAATACGGTGAGAATTGCTCTGGAGTCTGCAAAATATGATCAAAGGTTACAAGTTAATCGGGTAGCTGACACTAAGAGGGTAGATTTCTGTCAGCCTACTGTGCATATGCCATTCGAGAAGTTCTCTTTTATTCCTTCTGGAGCTCATCCTATTTCAGCAAAAGCATATGGAGGAAACTCGTTAAGTGATCAGGGTCCTCAAACTTGGGATTTGAGGGAAGTGGTTCAGAGGGATTTATCTTGCACAAAAAGTTCAGCAGAAGATACAACACGTAAGAATTTGCCTTTTTTAAGCCTTCATATATTTTGATACTTGAAGATTTATATATTAGTCAAGAGCATATTTAGTGATGCACTGTGGCTGCAGTTCCAGGTTGATTATAGAGTCTACCACCTCATTTGATTTACCATAAGGATCACTTGCATATAATGTGATTAAGAACACTGAAATGTTTGACTCGGTTGCAACAGATTGAGCCATGGGGCTGGACAGCTGCTGCTTTCGGTCTTCTGGCCTCTAAATGGGTGCTATGAGTTGAGAGAAGGGGTTATGAGTGTCAAACCATTATAAATTACATATGCATATGATGATTTGTTTGTAAAGTTTGGTTTTTATTTTATTTTTTTAATAAATTTGACTTATAGATGCAATGTTGATTGCAGTTTTTTTGTTGAATCTTTATCTCATACCTTTAGATTTGGCCTTGCAGTTATGCCTGCAATACGATCAGTTTGTATGAGAAATACGGGAACAGAAATGACTCCTGTTACAAGTCAAGAGCCGTCCAGGTCTGCCACACCTGTAGGGGCAACAACCCCGCTCCGAAGTCCGACATCTACAATTCCCTCAACTCCTTGTAGAGGGGCACGAACATCAACAACTTTGAATCACGCTACATATTCTGGGTCACAGCATCCCACTGATAATGGCAAGAAAGAATTGTCTGAGCAAGAAATGAAGCTCAAGACAAGAAGAGAGATTGTAGCCCTTGGTGTCCAGCTTGGCAAGATGAATATCGCTGCTTGGGCGAGCAAAGATGAGAAGGAAAAAAATACATCTGCTGTCGAAACCACTAATGTAGAGGAGCTTGAACGGATTGAATATGAAAAGCGAGCAACTGCATGGGAGGAAGCTGAAAAGTCTAGGAATACGGCAAGGTTCTGATATGATACAATATTTTGCAAATCTGTGCAAAGTTCTATGCTCGTAAATTATTACGCATAAAGTTACTTTTATCTGATTGTATATTTCAATTTATCAGGTATAAGCGTGAGGAGATCAAAATTCAAGCATGGGAGAGTCAGCAGAGAGCGAAACTAGAAGCAGAAATGCGTAGAATAGAGGTATTTGAAATCCCCTTTTTTGTCATCACATACTCAGAAGTCGAAAGTAATTCTATTATAAAATTTTAAAGATTACTGATCTCTTTGAAGTCAATTGCTAATGTAAAAGCTCAGTGAAAAAAGGAGAGTGAAACTGGATAAGAATTAGTAGGAAAGTCAGTTATGTTCATCTTAAACTCAAACCTTCTGTCATGATTCAACAAACATGGTAAGGAACCTTAAAACATGGTTGGTTTTAGGCTGAGATCATTTGGCTAACTGAATTATGTGCCATTATAAAATCTAAAGCATTTGATTCGTGTCTTCTCTTTCCCAGAAGGCTTCAAACAATCATAAAAACTAATTTATGCAGTCATATATGTTTAGCAAGAAGCATCAGTCATAGGTAATTAAGTCTCACCTTTTTCAGGCAAAAGTAGATCAAATGAGAGCCCAAGCTCAGGCGCAGATGGTGAAGAAGATTGCTATGGCTAGGCAAAGATCAGAGGAAAAACGAGCAGCAGCAGAGGCCAGAAAAAATCGAGATGCAGAAAGAACTGCTGCTCAAGCGGAATACATTCGCCGAACTGGAAAAATGCCATCGTCTCCTTACATGTGTTGTGGTTGGTTGTCATAATATGGTAAAACAATGAACTAAGGCAAAATTGTTCATAAACTTATTGAGCCAAAGTAAACATCTCTTATACTTTGTTTTGTGCATTAGGCGATTGTCAAAGGAGTGTTGTATTTATAGAGTGGCCTTAGTTTTTGGTTTGTTGCATGAAAATATGAAATGAATAGCGCAATTGAGGCAATTGATATTAATGCCCATAGTATTTTCACACCAAGTATGGAAAAGATTAGACCTATTAATTAATTTTGGATGAGTTTGAACACATTAAAATTCATAAAAAAAAAAAAAAATATGACTATGATATGAAAAAAGCCCTATAAGAAAAGAGACCCTTGTTCATGTGGTATTGGGCTGTTGGCCTTTTTTGAAAGGGAAGAAGTTGTGTACAAGTCAGACCAGCGGACTGGAAGTCGGGACGGTAGTAATGGCCGTTTGGGAACTAGGTTTAGTCAGCATAATACTGGTAGCTAAACCGGGAATAGTTCAGATCCGCCTGTAGCTTCGAACGCTTGGGCTTCAACCTAGACTCAACCTTTCGAAAAGACTAGACCCATGTCAAACCGAAATATTTTTCCAGGACTTGATAGGATCCGCAGTGGTCAGTAAGAGTTGTTGGGGTTTGGGATAGTCTGGGTTTCCTGACGAATCTATGTGGCCAATGGACTATTCATGGTTGATTGCAATGCATGCATGCACGCAGCAAACTGTCTATTAATTCAGGAACAGTGGCTTTCTACATCAAGTTTCTCACCACGACCAATCCGGAGCCTCTTGCCCTTTGTATGACTTTTTATTTTGTAATTGTACCCATGCGTTTCTTTTTAATGAATCAAACGAAAAGAAAAGAAAAGAAATTACTTTTATGCAAAGGAGTTGATGGATTCAGACAACTGAGAATGTCACTCAAAAGTAGGAAAAGAGTGAAGAAGAACGTCAAAAGGAGCAGTCGTCCGGGTTCGAATTTGTGAACAATATTTTAAATTGGAAACTCAACTTGCCATTACTATGCCATGTTCATGTCCTAGTTTTACATAAACCTTTAACTGTAAAATTGTTAATGATCACCAAGGGTTTTACCCTCCTAACCATGAAAGTAGGCTTGAATATTGAAGAGCCAGTATTGGCTTCAAATCTGACTGATCTCTAGAGCAAGAGTTGTAAACTATCTCCCTCACCACTGGCAAATCTCTCGCTTGCCAACACAACTATAATTCACACGTATTCAACGAGTTTGAACGTTGTCATTTAGCCAGGCCATGATAACATGCTTTGCAGGGACATGGGGTCAAGCAAAAAAGGCTTTTTGTGCAGTTCAGTTTAACGGAAAAAGGAAATCCTGCTCACCACACCCAAAACATAAAGGGCTTTTAGGGGAGTTTGATGGAATGCCAACCCAACCAATCCCCCTTTAATTATGAAATTCGGTGCAATTAGTAGTATTGATGGGTGCTCGACCTTATCTATTGTCAAATGCCCCCACAACATGCAATCACAAAAAACACAAACAAAACTAACCCTTCATTTCCACCTTTTACACTATGGCAGTGCCCAGGGGCCACCCAGTCCAACAACCCCAAAAAGGAGACCTTAACTGAGACCCCCTCCCCCCCCCCCCACCTCTTCTTTTAAATTCGTTGAATTTTATCGTCAAGTGGAAACTGGAATGTGATAGAAACTCCCATGAAATTGGTTTGTGGACGAGGGTAGAAGAATGAGTAGGACACTTGCCGCACATGTTTGGTCGACCGACATCCACCCTGGCCCATTAGGCTACGAATTATTGAAAGCCTTCCATTTAATCACCTGCATGTGATTCCTCTTTATTTTTCAACTAAAAGTGAAAGAAGAATATTATAGTTCTTTTTTTAATACCAGGTGAGAGATCAGAACAGGCAACGTCAACTTATTATGGCGATTTTGTAGGGTTCTAATGCCACCCTCAATTGAGTTGCAGAAAACTTTTACCTCTAAAAACAAGTAGTCACAATTTTTGATGGGACAGAATTGCAGCAGATGTTTTCATTAGCTGTCTCTAAACGAATTTATGGAGGCATTAAAAACATATCCTAGATAATGATATTTTACACCTCGAGAGATGACTTTTTATTGTATTCTCATCTTCATAATCTTCTCAGATTGTTTTAACATACCATCCCAAAGATAGTTATGACATAATCATTGTGTCGTCTCAATGAAACTGCAATGGAACCTTCAAATATTTGCCAACCTAGGTGCCATCATTCATCAGTCTTCAGGCAACCCCGATGCTCTAGACTTTTTTCTTTTGACAGATATGCTTGAATGACTGGTCTCACTATCATCAAATAGATGATGTTATATGTCTCTTCTTCAGGTTGGACATTGACAACCGTGCCAGCTTGATGAGCTGATGATGATGGTGAAAGTAGGGTTAATGTTCATTTCCCCATCTGGAACACGTCAGGAAAAAGTGGACCGCTTTTTACACTATGGACACGTCGTCACACGGCTCTTCGATGTATTATTAGCCATCGAATTGTGTACCAGATGAGAATTTTCAGAACTTGGGAAACTTTCAAAAATAGTTCAACATCAAGTTCATTGTCATTTGTTCTGTAACCTTCACCTCATAATAATAAATTGACTACTCAAGAATATGCGACTTGGAAAAGCTAAGCTTGCTTCATAAACATGGATTGTACATATTTCAATAACATAGGCGACAAATATCCCATAATTACAGTATTAGCTTATATTATATATAAACTTCAAGCAAGAGTTAGGCAGCTCTTTCCATACTATTAAAAGGGTTGCAAGAGACGCTAATATTACAGGAGAAAAACAGTATCTTAACCGGTCAAACTTTCAGTAGTCCAAAGACCCCACAGAGGCAATACCAGAGCTCAGATTTCTAGAGTCCTGTCGGCTCACGTAGCCATCACAACTGCCATTAGAAAGCCTCTGAACTGGTACAGAGTTTAGAAGCTCCAGGCCTCGTTTGCCCATCTGCTGCACTTCCTGCGGTGAAAGTATCTTAATACACCAGACGCTGTTCACAAACTCCCTGGTTGAAGTAAAAAGGAATAGGAAAATAAAATCTGGCATTAGCAAAAGTTGTCATGCGAAACCCCAGAAGATATTTAAATGCATGCACCCAAGGTGATGAAATTTACCCCCACCAAGTTTCATAGTACATAGATGTGCGCATGTCAAAAATATTTTCGTATGATAGAATGGAACAATTTATTATACTAAACAAACTCGACATGCAATCTAGGGTGAGGCAAAACAATATCTATACAACAGTAGTAAGGAGAATGAAACTCACGGCCAAGGGTCATCACCAAGGAGAAGAACGTCATTCTCCCGGTCAACAAATACAAGCTGCCAGCCTGATCTCAGAGGGTCCTCCAACTGGCCCTCAAGGCCAAACATGCGTGCAAGTTCACTGCGCAGTTCATTGTAGCTGCTGAATGCAGAAATATCCAATGACCTCCCGAAGGACCCTGATTTATAAACCTGTTCACAGTAAAAATATTCACATCAATTACCAAGAATCAAAATAATTAACTGAAAGACAAGGACAATAAAACAGCTAACATATCAAAATTGCAACATGTAAAAGAGAACCAAAATTCACAAACAAAATGGAACCCGTATAAATTAAAAACAAAGAGCAACCAACCTTAACAAAGGTTCCAGTTTGTGGGTTTACTTGGCCCACATTTTCTGAGGACTGCAAGAATCCCGATTCATCAATGCAACTGGAAGGTGTCATTGCTGGAATAACTGAAAAATCCGTGCCTGCAGTACTCATATAATTAGAAGAGAAGGGTATAGCAGTGGAATCACGATCAGTGCCAACTCCCCTAAGGCCTGACATCCCATTTTGCATTAGAACAGATGAAGGCTCTATATTAACACCAAATAAGAGATGACTCTGGGAATCAGTACTCCCTTGGTCTATCGAGCACTCCCTGCCAGGAAAAGGTGGCAACGAAATAGAATTTTGTGACATGTTTGTCTGGGTTGGCCCCAACTGTTGCACCTGGGGTACAACACACTGTGGAGTTCCAGATGAGAGAACTTCAACAGCAGCCCGCTTAGATGGCCAAGCACCAGACGTTATTACAGTGTTAGATCTGGGCAAGTTGAGCAGATTGGAAGATTCATCTTGGGGGAAAGAACCCAAAAGACTATGCAAAGGAGAAACAATAGGGCTAGTCACCGGGTTCCCATTTGAATCGGAAAAACTCTGTTGTTGGCATAGCGAAGGAATGGCTTGCAAAGGTGATGACGGGGATTGAGAGGCTGAAGCATACTGTGACATGGCAGACACTGCAGTAGAAATCTGCTGATGATCAACCAGCTGCTGGTGTTGCTGTGACAGTGGGTACTGGGGCTGCTGTTGGTATTGATGGTGCTGTTGGTTATTAAACAGTGGAGGCTGGGGCTGCAGCTGGTGTTGCGGTTGGTTATTAAACGAATTCTGGTGCTGCAATTGTTGCTGAAGTAGATTTGGCTGAGCTTGAGCCTGAGATTGAGATTGAGACTGAGACTGATGCTGGTTGTCTTCAACACCCAGAAGAAAGGCCTGAGGCTGAGACTGCTGCAACAACTGGGGCTGCATTAGAGCAGTAGGCTTACAGGGAAGATTTTGGGGTTGCTGGAATTGCAGAAGGGAACCAGGCGCTGATCTGGAAGGATCCACAGTTCTCATATCTTGCAGTGCTGCAGCAGCCATAGCTTGGTACATGTCAGTCTGCAGACTCAGCATGGATGCATCTAGCCTCGGCTGCATCCATGGTGTAACTCCTACCCCTTGAAAATTAAGAGACTGCATTCCTCGATCTGCATCTCCTCGTAGCCACATAAGTGGAGAATTCATGCCAAGATCATCATCCTTGATGCCTATGACCAAAGAGTCAAATTAAATGGAATAAGGATCACACAAATGAAAATTTTTTCCTTAGTAGACTAGCATACCATGGTAAGAAGATAATGCCGGCGGCCATGGTCGCTTAAGCCTTAAAGGAAATGGAGATGGGTACATCGGGAATGTTGTCAATGGTTCAATCTCCCATAAGGAAACTCTTGGCTGCTTTTCTCCAGCTGTTGATTCATCCCAACCAACCTGTATAATAAAATTCCACAATATCTCATCACCATAGATAGAAAATCTAAAACAATGAATATGCATCATTCTCAATAAACAACGATAAATGCAACAATTCTAAAACATACCTTGACTGATCGCCAATGTGAATTTGGCCATCGAACAGGATCTATGTCACTTATGCCAGTTATCGTCCCCATGTATCTGGGTAGTGCACAATTATCAGAAACAAATTCCATAAAGTTCACAAGCAAACATATGAGATAGGGCACAAAACAGTGAAAGAGAACATAGAGATGAGTTAGATAATTGACAAAGGCATTAGAAAAGAGCATATGAAACAGCATATCTAGCATAACAGCAAATTAATCTTCTTGCCAGGAAAGCTAGTCAGACATCAGTTCCACAGTTAAAAGAATGATAATCTAATCCTTTTATAAGGAAATCTTATTTTAAACATTAAGAATCAACCGTTCAAATCAAAAGAAGTTTGAAATTACCGACGAACACTTGATTCTTCTGTTTCAAACAGCATTCTAAAGCGCATACCAACAGAAACTCGAGTATGATAGACAGCTTTGATATATTTTGCCAGAGGTATGACAAATTCTGATGGACTTGCCCTGAATTGAATGGGAATAAATTTAGATGGGATGTGAAATCACCAGTCCAAACATATCAATGATTACTGGGAATCTGAGATGCATAGCACTAGCATCATACCTTGGGTTATAAAATATAGTGAACCGACTATTTGTTGCAGCTGCATGAGCAGCAGCAGCAAGAAGCCCTAAGTGCATGCTATCACTTGATAAAACTGACGAAGGCATCACAGCTTGAGGTCGATTAGCTCGCCGGATACCAAGAAGTAATTGATTTTTCTCATTCCTGTCAAAATGGCTTGAGCATCAACATACTGACAATCTACATCAAATTACATTTTAAAGAACCATGAAAGAGACGCAGAAAAAATCAAGAGCGAGAGCATTCGCATGTCTACACCTTCACGTAACATGCAAGGAGAAGAAAAGGCTTTCAATAGAGTCCCTGAAGAATATTTTTAACCTAAAACTCAACTAATAACTTAGCACCAAACAAATGTTATATCAAGCTTTCATTTTAATAGAAATTCACCAGTGGCTCTTTGGCCAAGTATCCGTAGAAAGAAACAAATACAAATAACCATTGCTAGAGTTATCCATTTGGACATGAGAATGCTAGAGTAAAAAAAAAAAATTTAAATAAACAATGTTCTGATGCAACTAGAGGCAAGCTAAAATGGAAAGACAAGCCAGCTACCTACCAGATAAAAAGCACCGAATCGCCCGCAACTAGTCTTTTAGCACTTACAAATACACTCCATCCTGTCGTCAAGAGGTGCCTTTTGGGCTGGCCTGCATGGGAACAAGTCAATGACTGTTAGTTAAGTACAATTTATGGCCTTAGGGCAATTTGATGGTGGAAATAAAACCTCGGTATGCCATATGAGGCAAATAATCAACAGAAGCCACGATTATAACTCATGTAGCGTCAACTGACTGATTGTTATCAATGACTTCTTCAGCGCATATGATAAGTTACAAAGCCATTCTCTACAACCTCACAAATAAATACGAAGTTATAGATATAGATCCATGTTTGAAGAGTAAAAGGGAATTCTCAATAAACTAACCACGAAATATATGCCTAAATTTCCATTCATTATCATGCAAGTCTCTTGCAATCAACTCTTGAGCTGGAGGCTGCTGGGAGAAGTCCTGCAAGCAATCAATAGCATAAAATTAGAAATATATCATTGCAATTAAAAGCACAAGAAGACATCAACGCTCATGGTGACAACAGTCTACCAGTGGAGGAAACACTTTTTCAGCAGCTCGGCGGGGAACAGAGAACCCTCCATGAGTGCTTGTATCACTGGCTGTCAATGTTTTACAGAAATAATTTGTTGGCTGCTTGCTAGGAATGCATAATTCTGCTGGTAGATAAGCTTCCTTTTGTTCTTGCTGTACAACAACAAACCTTCATTACTTGAAACAGACAATAAGGCTGAATAAATCACGATAAACCCATACCAAATAGCATACCGGACTCAGTGGCTGCAAGGTCATTTGTGCATACACTTCATCTGTTTCAACATCTGCCTGAAGTTCACAAAAATTTGAGTCTTCAGAAACAAATCTATAGGAAGACATAACATCAGAAAACCAAACTTTAGCGAGCCTTACATGCATGGTAACATTATGAAGCTGACAAATAAGTTGTGGAGGCAAGCTTGGGTAGTTGGGTATGTGGGCATCCACTTCCTTGTTGGTTGATGCAGCTACCTACAAAGAAAACCCACCAATATATGCTTCAGAAAGTATGTTCGGTTACTGAATATGATGTTTAATTAAGTAGTACAACATACCACAGTACATTGAAAGAACCAGATCGGTAACATCTACTAATATATTTCACATGCTGATAGAGTCAGGCCCAGAGCAAAACAGAATACAGAGAAAAGAATCCACAGTCAACACCTTGAGTTGTCTCATACGGGTTTTAGATTAAAAATTGCATATTCGAAATGCATATCAAAAGTATAGAAACTAATAATCAGCAATTATTACTCAACTGTGTACTTATTTACTTATATACCAATCCTTCCCAAAAAGAAAATAGTTTTCAAAGTTTAAATATAAAGAATCAACAAAAATAACCGGATCTATATGGCATAAACACCAGAGGGGACTGCAAAGAAGAAAGCCATTACAGCTCCACCAAAGAGGGAAACCACACCGTCAGAGTTGAATGGATTATCACTCAATGAAGACATTAGTTCAACCAGAATTATATTTAATAGAGCTCCATCCACAATTCCTTATGATCCACAACAACGTAAGCACTTAATGTGAAAAAGCCAATGGTTCCCACCACATACAACAAACCTCTTTTTCCATGGCAACCTTAGGTAGTCATTTATGGTCTACCCTAAAAAAGTGCGTTGGGAAAGTTGGGCGTCAACCATCTGAGTCCCCAGGTATTTTCAATGACCATAGAATATTGCAAGTTTATTAATGTTGGTGTTAAAATCTGATAGGATGGTAACAAGGGGAAATTATACAAAATACCAAACCAGCAAAATCCCTGGTTTCACTTTCCAGAAATATAAACCTCTTTCCATCTGATATTTTAAAAAATAATCAAACTGAACTTAAAATTTTATTAAAAAGGGATACGGTATGCTGGAAGACTCAAATCCACCGTAGATCTACCAGAGGATCAATTATGATAGCCAAAAAGCAGATAAGTTGGTGTCAAGAGGGGCTGCACAAGCAAATGCCCGTACAGTAAGATGGCATTTGGTGATGACAAAGAGACATCTAAAGATCACCCTTGCATTATTTACGTTCTTTCAATTAATAGAAAAAGGCCGGTAACGATGATATGCTGCAACATAACATTTTTCACTTTTTCCCCGCAAAGACAGTGAAATAATATTCATAATTTATTCCTCACGAAGCAATTGCAACTTGAAACATACATACCATCTGTAATACACAAATATGCCTCAAAATCCATAGCTAAACCCAAATTCAAGCATACCAACCTGTTCGCTATGACCCTGTGGGAAATAAACCACCCTACTTCCGACCAGAGGTAGAGAAACAAGAGGACCCGCACATGCATGCCAGAGTTCGGAGTTCAGGACTCTCTCCTCACCTGCAGGGTCTATTTTGCATTAATTTAAAACCGCTTCAATAAAATCAAAAGAGAAAATTAAATAAAGAAAGAAAGAAAGAAACTGGCCAATATCGATCAGAGAACCCCAATTAGTAAATGAAACATGTAATCTAAAGGTCAAAGGATGCCAAAAGTGGGGAAATCCAAACTTCCAACAAATATGGGTAACACATTAAACTCCAAATTAACGACTGAGCTGAGAACAAAAAACAAATGCATATAAGACATGAAGAAGACACAAATTCTGCAAGACATAACAATAGTAAACCTCAATTTGACGCAGAGAAAACGGTAATGAAATCAAAGTAGAATAATATTTTAGAAAAAAGCTTGTGCACTTCTTTAACCCAGATAAATAAAATAGAAGAAGAAGAAAGAAAGAAAGAAATGGATTAATGAAGACAAATTTCAACCAACCAACAAATGGAAATCCGGCTATCCTCCTATGGCTTAATTTCAGACTTGGAGAATCCAAATAAACTGAAGTTACTGATCTGGGATTTTAACAATTTTTAAGATTTCAGCTTCTCCTACATACTCTAAAGCCACAAACAAAAGGCAATAGATATCCTCAATTATACAATCATATAACAATTTCAACTTCCCCTTCCCCTTCACTTCTCCCAAAGAGCACAATCTAATCCTTTGGAGATTAAAAGAAAAAAGATATATGCAGAAACTTGATAAATAAGAAGCATACCCTCCTGAGTTTGTGGATTCAATCCAGCTGAAGAAAGTCTCATTTTGTTTTCAAAATAAATTTAACAACACCTTTAAATCCCAAGTTTGTACCCTCAAGAAAAAGATCCCCCAACCCGAAACCCCTCCTTTAACCGGACCAGAGTCCTCCAAAGACGGACACCTACGCTCCAAAACCTTTCTTTTTCACTCCTTTGTCTCCACAAAAAACACCATGCCTTAACAAGAATCAGCTCTAATTGAGCAAAAAGCTGACAATTTATGCATAAAAGAAGAGACCTTTAAAACAAAACAAAAATATAAAGCCCCAAAACTTCTTGCCTTTTTTTTTTTTTAACCGAAACCGGTTTTACTACAAAAGACAATCGCTGTCAGCCTCATCCGCCTCCTATCTTCTTCTTCTCCACCCAAAAACCCAAGTGTTATTCTATTGATCCAAAACCTTAATGCTAAAACAACATAACCTTGTCTTTTTTTATGTTCCAACACTTTAGCCCCACATTTCACCTCCCAAAAACGAAAGACTTTTGATCCTTAAAGTGTGACCAAAACAACAGCTTTTCCTTTGAATTCCTCGAAGCTTGAAACCACTAACCCCGGCAAGCAAAAATACCCAACAAATCCCAAGTTATAAAGTTTATTTTTCCAGCTTCTCAACAAGATCTTTGTTCTCACTCACAATCCAAAATAACAAATGATGCGAAGGGTACAAAAGCTAAAACAATCATGTATCACTATTACTACTATGCATTTGGGTTTTCTTCACTCAAAACTCTCTCTCTTTGGTACAGCCTAACCGTATTTAAAAGATTATTGGGTATTTATAGATTTTTTGGTTGAAAAGAATAAATGTTCTATATCAATGGTTGAGAACTTTAAAGATGTGGGAAAATTTTTACTGGTTTTTAAGGGGTGGAAGGGGGCTCTTTTTGTCCAGTAATGGAAATAGTAGTGGCGAGTGGTGACTAACTGTTGGAGGGGAAGAAAATGAAAGTGAGAGCAAGAGAGAGAGTTCCGTGCTGCTGACTACTTTGTACTACTTACTGCAATTTTTCCTTTGCAGTTTGCTTTCCTCTCTTTTCTCTCTCTCTTTTCCACTGTTGCTTTCCCCCACCAATCAATGAACATTCAACCGGCATTTTTTTTTTTTTTTCTCTTTCCCGTCCTTCTTTGGGCTGTCTTCTTTTCTGTATACCAAGTAAAAAAAAAAAAGTAATAAATTGGGAAAAGAAAAAGTGTTTTAGAGAGAGAGAGAGTGAGTGAGTGTCAGATTTTTCTAATTTTCTTTCTTTTCTTTTCTTTTCTTTTCTTTTATTATATATATATATATATTATTTTGGTTTTTGTTAGTAGTAAGGCTTTAGTTGATCATTTTTCGCAAATTTTAGAGGTGATTGAATCGCCCTTGAATGCATGGAAAATTACTAAAGAACCATTTTTATTTTTCTCTACGAGGAGTTTTCTGGTTTAAAGTACAAAAAAAAAAAAAAAAAGAAAAGGGGAAGATTCAACATTTGCATGAAATGATCAGGCGAATCACTGTGCATGAGCAATTTGCAGCTTTGCTCTTAATTCATGTGGGCCAATGTGTAAGCCCAATTGCAAAATCCATTACATCAGTATTGCAGCTCCTTTCGCCAAAAATTATCACATTAATTTTTAATAAAATTTTTAAATTTTATATACGGGATTAATATAATAATATATATCATAAAATATATTTTTAAAAATTATAATAAATAAATTATTTATAAAATAAAGTAGAAATGTGACAAATTTTATTTGTTAAAGTACAAAATTATGCTATCAATATATTAAGGATATGAGCTCTTTTTTAACAAAATCATAACTAAAATCGATGTAAAAAAGATTGAGGTGATGGTAAGCGGTGAATTGAATGTTAAAGCAAAGGTCAATATAAAGAAGGAAATTTAGTTTAGGTTCAATAATTCAAATAAAAAGTGCTAGCATTTTTACGAGGATAGGGTTTGTTACATTGAAAGAATTAGAAAGGATTACCATCTTAAGCACTTCTTCTTTTGTGAACGTTTTGACTTTAGCATGTTCTTTTCCCACTAAATGATTCATTTATTTTGCTATATATTAAATTCACCAAAAAAAAAAAGGAGGAGAAGGGAAGTAAGATAAAAAATTATAGAAATGCACCATTTTTGCGAAGATAAAAAGGAAAAACAAGTTCATACAATTATTTTTAATATATGATATTTTAAACTAATATTTAGAATATTTTTTTCAGACTAAAATTAAAAAAATAATAATAATAAATATATACAAAAATATTACATCTAAAATGTTTGGATATAAAATACTTTGCGTATTCAGTGATATAAGGTGTGAAACACGGGTATTTAAATTTTTTTTTTTCCTAAGGTAGGTCCACCCAATCCATGAAAATGCACTGCTTGAGGTGACATTGTTAGGGAAATTATGGGTTGGTCCATCTCATTTAAACTCAAGGAGGGATTACATCCTTTCATTGGGTCCATTCAATTAGAGAAACGTATTTTTGTTTCTAATTTTTTTAAATTTGTTTATTTTATAAAGAATAATTTTAATAATTTAAATATTTTTTACAAAAAAAAATAATCAATAAAAAATAAATTATTGATCAACGTAAGATTAGCGTGAAAAGGTTCAAACATTCTAATTCAACCATATGAAAAATAAAGGCATTTGAATGCTTTAATTAGAGCATTCGAATACAATATTTTTTTTTCAGAAAAATTAATTAAATTGCATAAAATATTTTTCATAGAATCATTCAAATAATATAAATATTAACTTTTTTTTTTTAAAAATATCTTCTAAAAATTATACATTATGAAACAAACAATCTTTAAATCAGAAAAGTTGATGTATGCTTTGTGGCATTTTCCAATAACCTTATTTTTATTCAATTCAAATACAAATTAAGATAACCCTGAGCTACTTATTTTTTTTCTAGGAATATTGATCAGTCTCAGCATCTCATAATTGAATCATATTAAAATATTAAAACTTTGTGAAATTTATGGAAAAAAACTTTCTAATTTCTTTTATATTACTTTATTATATCTCCTTGTAAGCTTGTGGAATTACTAAATCTCTTAAATTAAAAATTATAGAACTATATATACTATTAAATATTAGTAGATATTGTTTTAATTAACATTCCAAGTTGCAAACTAAAATTGGTACCTCTTTTCTTGGAACACTTGCAGTACCCTATTGAAGACAATTTTGTTAGGTATAACATTAGTGTGTTTGCAGTCAATGTCGAGGAAAATCCAAACAACTTGCCAGTTTACCAGTTCATAATTATTGCATTTAGAGTTTGGAAAAAAAAAAACTTGAAAGGTTCGTAGGAATGTATGTGTGCTTGGAAGTTGGAAAGTTGATAGGATTTTTATGGATAAATGCTTTAAGACCGCTTTTCCTAAATAATTATAGATTTCTTAATATTTTATTTAATATTTTAAAAATTAAAAAATTATTAATTACTGTATTTATTATAATATTATTAATATTATTAATATATTAATAATTAACTTTGAAGAATGATTAAGGATATTCATAAATAAAATTCTTACTAAAATTATATAAACAAAGCCAACTATAATTTATAAGGTTTAAAAGTATACTCACCCATGATTATATATGTATAGTGTGATATTCGTAAAAAATGTTTTCATAAACTTCTGTGACTGGACCTCAATGTTATGTTATTGTTGATTAAGTTATTCATTCATGCTTAATGAAAAAAAGTTTTGATATATCTTAAGAACAAATTGTTTAAAAAAATAATTAAGCCCCATATTTTAAACTCCTAGATATTCAATTAAATTGGGTATTTATATAACTTTTGATAATTGATCCTAATTTAGAAATTATATGAAGAGTTAAGAATATAATGAACCATTATTATTATTATTATTATTATTATGAAATAAAGAGGCAAAGTGCAAAATGAAAAGATTTTCATTATTTCCATGTAGAATAATGTGTAGTGGTAATTCATGTTTAATCTCTTATGCATGCATTAGTTTGGCTATATATCATTTATGTAAATCATTTTAAGAGTTCATGCTGCAATATACCAATAGTAAAAAAATTTAAATTTATAAATTAAATTAAAAATAATCACATTTTTTATGTTTAAATTATCTTTATTTTTAATCATATCTTAGTGATGAAGAATAAAACAAACATTTTTTTAAAATAATATATTTATTATATTTTTCTATATATATGTATCATATTAATTAATGTTATTAGAAATCTATTAATTTTTTTAATTTAAAAAATCCAGGAAAAATAGGATTTATAAATTACTAAATCAACAGCTACTATAATTAAAGAAAAAATAAAGAAAAAAAGAAAATGGCGTCATCCACCGATCTTACTAGATACGGACAATGTGTAATCTACGTACGACAAAGAAAAGAAAATCAGCGGTTAAAGGACGATCCTGACCATTGATTTAAGGAAAAGTGGGACCGGAATGAGTTGTGATGGCGACTTGACCTTCAAACGCTGTGTACCTTTTCTCATTGGTCGTTGTCAGAACCGTACGGTAGAGAAGTGGCACACGTAATGAGCTGCCCCACGCGGCTTTTATCAGGGAGCCTACAAAAATTTGATAAAATAATACGATTGGGGAAGTGGCATAAATTGTAATATTTGACCAACTTGAAAATGAAATAAGGTGGGGGCATTTTTAAAATATAATAAAAACAAGAGGATGAAAATGAAATATCTTTGTGTAATTTCCCTTTTAATTATTTGGTTGATTTGTTTCGTTTTTTTTTTTTTGTTATTTTCGAGAATTTCACTTTGGTTGACCTGTTTTGTTTCTTTATGATCCATTGATTATGATTATTAACATGTTTGATTGTTTAATTATGGACTTAATTAATTTTTGAGTTTGTTTTAATATACCAATAATAAAATTTTTTAATATTATAAGCGGATTAAAAGATCTCATATATATTTTTAATTTTAAATATATATTAACAGTTATATGTTGTTCAATTAATTTTACTTATAAAATTTGAAGACTTTACTAGCTAAATATTATATTCTCTCGTACTTTTTTAGTAAGAATCACCGAACCAACTTTTTTTTTCATTTTTTATCTTTAATGTTTTTCTTTATTTTATTATAATTGTAATTTAATTTTTAGATGATTTTTATTATTTTAGTTAATGGTCGAAAATTTTTTAGATTTGACATCAACAAAATGTTTATAACGAGTATAGAGATGTTTATGGTTAAAGGTTTGAGTTATATGACTCTAAATTATTAAATAAAAATATTTTTATTAATTAAAGTGATTTGAGTCAAGCCAAATCGAAAAAATTGAATAAAAATATATATCTAAACTCGATTTATTTCAAACCGAAAAGGATGCCCTAATCTAGATCTAAGTCTAAATATATATGCAAGCAAAGGAATTTTCGATCCAAAAATAATTTACTTTGATCAATGGAAAAAAGAGCAATACCATATATATGAAGTGTAGTCGCATTTTACTTGAAGACATGATGAACTAACTAGGCATCGAGTTAAGAATCTTCTCTAACCTAATTATCATCGAATCAAAAGGTAAAATCTATGGTCCGAATTTTACCTAGCTATATTATCTTACTTGCTTTAATATTTTGTCTGATTATTGTTTGATATCTTTCAATTGATGTTCACTTGGCTGGAAGGAAGCTTCCCCAACTGCTTTGGATATTTGGCCAATGCCCATTATTTATTTATTCCCATTTCATGGATAAGGATGCCTTTTAAATCATTCATTATATATATATATATATATTTTGTCAAACTGCTAATCAAAATCACCTCATTTCCGACTTCTGGTAATACTGACAAAGCTAATTGATCATGCAAATATGGAAAACATTATTGTGGATAATATTTTTTTTTCTTCATCTCTCAGCAAGCTACCTGTTTAGATCAGTCAGTAAATTAAAAACATGGCCAATCTTTTCGCCCAACCCAATCTTCAATTTAGGGGGGAGCTGAGCTGGTTTCATTTGTGAAAAACCATGCATACGTTACGTCACTTTATTTTTTTTGGCAACATGGCATGATCTAAACGTCATTTTTATTCGTTTAGGGTTTAAATTTCACACTAAGTTTTTTTTGGTGCAAAAGGTTAAGGCCTAGAGAATAATTAGAGAAAGGTAATGTTGGAGATTCAATCTCAACTTTATGGAAATTCATGAGTGAATCACCTAAGTTAAGTCTTAGAGATTTTCGTTTTCTCTTTACTTCTCATAATATACAATAAAGCGATATTAGGTTAGATTAATGTAAATTAAATAATTAATTGCTTTGAGAATTTAACAAGCTTATTACTCTAATAATCTGTACTCCATCTCCAGGGGCGTAGCCAAGAAGGTAGGTCGAGGCTTTGACCCACCCTCGGCTCTTCTTCGGATTTTTATATTTTTAAGTTTGTTAATTAAAAATAATAAAAATTTTATTTTAGTCCTTCAAAATTTATATTTTAATTCTTTCTTATCTTAGTCTCTAAACATAAAATTTTTGACTTCGTCCCTGTCCATTGCAATTACTATCATTCTAATGATCATGTTTAGAAGGTGTTTAGAATTTATAGTTGTATTTTGGAGGAAAAATAAATAAAGAGGAATTCAAACATGATCCTTCTTAGAGGTATTAAGCTGGCATATATTTCTAATCACCAAAATCTAGATCTTTTTATTTTTCCCTTTATAATAAAGAAACAATTTGAAAATAAATGCAGAGATTGAAATTGATAGAATTCAAATGATAGAGCATGAAAATTTCAAATCAAGACACTTTTAATTAAATTTACTAATGATTTTATGTTTTTTCCTCTTAATCTCTCGTTTAGTACATTAATTATTTAATCAACTTTTAATTGTAAGAATATAGCATATCTTTACCTTAAAGATACAAAATCAACTCAATTATCATGATTGCTTTATCTTATAGTAATTATCTCTCTCTCTCTCTCTCTCTCTCTCTATATATATATATATACATTTATATAAGTATCTTAGATTAAACAAATAATGGAGAAGACATATAATTAACTAAATCTGGTGCCAAACCTCTCTTTTAAGAAAAGAGATTCTTGACTCAAATGATTTCCCTTCCAAACTTTCATAAAAGAATTACTAAAGAAAAAAAAGAGTCAAAAGGCCAAAGCTAAGGTTTAAATTTTGGTGTATATATATATATGTGTGTGTATATGTGTGCGTGTAGTGGGATTGGGGAAGCATTGGGTTCTTCTAGTTTTAATAGAAAGCTTTGATTTACCTTTCCAACCTAGGCTAGAAGATTTGTGATGATATTCCTCCATTAGAATGACTTGATTCTAGTGTTTTTTAAAAGATTGTTTGATAATTATTAGTGTATTAGAATAAAATTGACCTTCCTTGGGCTATCATAATTAAATCCCATTATGGCCATCAATTTTTTATTGTTTTGACTAAGTCACTCAAATATTAGCTTAACAAGAAGTTTAAATTGCAATTTGAAAAGCCATCAAATGAAGTGAGAGAATATGGTTCATTATTTTATTGTTTATTATTTTTAATACATTTATTATTATTATTTACATATATAACATTCATTCATAATTTATTAAAAGTTATATTTATGAATGATGATAAAAAATATATTAAAAAATAATGAGTAAAAACCGAACCCATCCCTATCAAGCCCCAATCATTTTCTAAACATAGCGATTTTTTAACTACTAATAATTTTGCTTATCGAATTCTCCAGATTTCTTCTTTGTTTAAATTTTTTTTTTTTTTTGGTTTTCTTTGTGGAAATTCTGTTAAAACACACTTTAACTCACATTTCTTCATTTTCAAATTAATTTCATACCCACATTTCTTTTTCCATTATATATATATATATAGAGAGAGAGAGAGAGAGGGAGAGAGAGAGATGCAATGAACCTGATAAACTTTAAAACTCATATTTTTTATGGTTAAAAATTGATGATGTTGAAACTTGAAACTTTGAAACGTGTTCACCTTCCTAAACAATGAATAATTTTTGGAGGGTTTCAAGATTTTTCTCAAATTTGAGTGTAAAATTTAGGATAAGAAAACAAACAACAAATGTCCACTCAGAGTCACAAATTGGAGATTAAATTTACTTTCTTCATTGTAGGGGCCAATATATAACTCCAATCATGGACTTCATGGAAGGCGACTTCCTTTTATTCATTAGTAATCAAAAGAAAATTTGTGGGGAACCACACCTTAGACCTTCCTTGAAAAATCTTATATTATAAATTATCTGTAATTATCTTTCGATTATTATTTGTAAAGCTTTGTCGACACCTAGTTTTTGACATAGATACTATTATTAGTTTTTGGCATATTCAAATTATGGGTGGATACATTTTAATGTATAATTTTATAATTGAGAAAATTAAATAGGTATAAATATTGGTTTGACAATGAATGAATTTACATCTTATTTTAAATTAAATTAATATTATTTTATTCGTAATAAAAAAATAAAAAAATTATTTTAAATAATATAAATATAAAAAAAAGAGTGTCTCACGTTATCGAAGAATCATCAATTTTTACATAAAATGTTAAAAGAGAAAAAAATTAAATCTTTTTTGAATGCAACGTTCGATGATTGAAATTTTGAAAAGATTGTTCCAACTTTTGGAACAAGTATTAATGATGATTGTTGAAACATAAGCATCAAACACCTCTTTTTTTCTGGCTTGGATTTTTCAAGAAATTAATTGTTCAAAGGTTTCAAATATATATATTGATTTGGATAAATATCTATTAATTAATGTAGTTAATTGAACTAATAATAGAATAATTGGATGGTTTGTCTTATTAAAACTTTGCTTTTTGTAAACATTAGGTCAAACTACCGACTTTTTTTGTCAAAGCTTAATGCCTATAAATCTTTATATATAATTTCTCCACGTTTCTAATCATACTACAAAATATGTAAACTAGGTTTTTTTTTTTTTAATAAACATGAATATTATAAATTAATTAAGCAAAAACTAATATTTATAAATGCTAATATTAAATTAAATAATAAAAAATTAATTACATCTATAGAATTAAAAACATGATACGTAATAAAAAATAATTAAAAATTTTATTTAAAAATTAAAAAAATTTAATTCAAATATATCGAAGATAAATTCAAAATAATATTTGCAATTTATAGCTATAAGTTATATATTCGCCTGACATTTTTTATTTGAATCAATCTTTTGTTGTGAGCTTGAACTAGGATTCAAGAAACAGAAAGTGGCCGAATATCAAGAAAGTCGGCTATTTGTCCAATTTCATAATTTTCATTGGTTCACGTTTTTGTTTATTATTAGTATTATTTTTCAAAAGGTGGGCTAAGATATTTTGTGCCCGCCATTATGAATTAACACCGACCCCATGGCAACCTACGTAAATTCCAAGCCAGATGGAGGCTAAAAAGGAGATTAATAATTACCAATAATTTCAAATAAATAATATCTAATTTTAGGGGGAAAAAAGAACAGTACTATTTAAAAAATAAAATTAAAGCGGGTGAAAAAACTTTGGAGGATGGATTTGGTGAGAGTTCTATCGAGTTAATTCGATTTGTAAAATTAATTTGTCTTAATATTGAGTGATTTTCTGTTATATTAGTTTCCAAAACTATAACAATTTATAATTTTGATATATAAATTAAATATAAATTAAAATTTTATTATAATATAATTAATTTATTTTTATGAAATTCTAAAAATATGAATCGGCAACAGCTGTTTTTTTTTTTTTTTTTGGTGTTAAGGATGCGAGTGGCATTTTTCTCTCACTTTCTTTTTCGTACAAAGGAATGGGGAAGAGAGAGAGAGAGAGGAAAAGAGTGATCGATAAATGTCAAAAAAGCAACAGCTCACCGCTTAGATTTGTGGGGTCCATCTAATTTTAACCTCCGGATTTGGTGGTCCCCATCTCCCCCACCTCCCCGGCCCTCCCACCTTTCGAGCGTCAACGCTACTCCAACGACCCCGCTTGCCCGCTTCACCCGATCCGGCTCGGGGTCTAACCATTTTCTTCATCCTTCTACAAGTGCTAACATTTTCTAATACCACGGAGTACGTGCCAACACTATTATTATTTCAAGACTGGCACAATTATAAATAAGATAGTATTATCTTAATATATAATATTATTTTTTTGTATTGAATTCTTAATTTTAAGGATCATGAACATTATAAAATATATGTCTATATGTTCCAATAGAATGATAATTACAGTTATTCAAATATATATTTTGAAATTTTTTAATTTATATGAACAATAATACTGAAAGAAGTTAAATTAGAAAATTAAATTATCAATGGTTTCTAAAGTATGTTAAAAATTCGTTTTATAATTATTTTACCACTATATCGAAAGAAACTCTCCTATCAATCACTTTTTTTTAGTATTGTTGTTTTTTAATTATTACTATTTAATTATGTTTTTGTATGTTAGGCTTTTTAAAATAATAAGATTCACTTCAATTATGGGGCTCAAATAAAAGCAATAAAGGTATTAAAAAATAGTACTACTAAAATGAAAAAAAATAATTAATTATTGTAGGGTATCTGAACCTCCTTCGTTTAAACTAATTGTAAGAAAGACAAATATATATATATATATCATAAGATCTTATACGATTATTATTAATTTATCTTGTAAAGTATTATTATCAATTATATTATTTATTCTAAATATATTTTTAAACTTTTGGCTAAGAAAAACTTTTTAGGTTGAGCTTTTTATACATTAATAATTAGCAAATAAAAATGTCAAATACTATTAGTATTTTATTTTTAAAATTTTCAAAGTAATTGGAAGGAAAAAAAAATCCAAGTTACCCTTATTTGTTTTTTGTTTTTTTTTTTAATTTTGCCAACACCATTATTTATTGTCCATTGAATTTTTTTCCCATGCAACTACGGATCCACTTGACAGGCTCCAATTTCGACAAGTCGATCCCGCTTACAAAACAATTCATTTTTTATGATAACTTAGTTAATCATTAACTTTTTTTATGCTTTTTTTTTATAAATATAATCCAAGCTATGTGCTTAAAACTTAGCATTATAAATAAAATAAAAAAATAAATTTTGAAGGTTCAATAAATTAATTGTCAATCTTAATATTAAGAAAAGTATATTTAGTAATCTTTGACTAATAAAAAAATTGAGAAATGAAGGAGTTTTTAAATTTTATTAAATATTTTGAGATCTAGATTACGTAACAAAATTAAAACCCTACATGTAAGAATAAATTTTTATCACTTAATTAAATTTTTAATTGATTGTAAAGATTAATTAATCAAAAATTAATGATTTCTTTTTTTTAATATGATAAAAATAAATACTATATATATGTAATTATATACTCAAATAATATATATTTTATTATATAAAATAATAACATCAAGAAAAGTTTAACTGTGATCTTTGGGTGCATTGAGAAAACATTAGCCCATGCTCAAATGTTAAGCTGCTATTATCTCAGCCCAACAGGAAATTGTTAATAAAAAGGTTGGAAACAAACTAAATATAGCTCTCAACTTATGTTATTCAAATGTCTTATTCGATAAATATTTAATTATAAATATAAATATTATTTTTAAATATTTAAAAAATATATAAAATTTTGAATATATCGGTATCGAAAATTTATTCATATTCACTTGATTTTTGAGTCTTAATGAAGTAATTTTTAACTTTACCTTTTAATATGACGAAAATGAATAAATCAAATAACCACTTGAAAATTTTGTATAACCTCATAAGCAAATAAATAAACAAAGTCAGTTATGTGTATATATATATATATATATATATATATATATATATATGTATATATATATATCATTACAAAAGAAATTGGAATTTTAGGGTCCAAGCAAGTTTTGGGTAATGTGCTTAGCTTGATTCCTAAGCAATTCAGATTCAGTGTATCTAAAACTATATTGTCATTGTACATATAATAATAATATGCTCTGGGATGTTACATGAATGTAACTTCAGTTCAGCAGTGCACCTGAAAGAATAATTATTAATATTAAAAACTAGAAAGTATTAGCAACACATCAATTATTCCTTCGACAAGGGGATGACAAAAAAGGGGAACCAGTTATTGTCACCAGAGGGTTTTGGGCTACGCCAAATTAATATTTTCGTAACTATTTTTAACGTCGTTAAAATTTATTTTTTATTAGTAAAATAGTTTTTAATTTAATTTGAATTATTATTTAATAATAAAATATTTTTATTTATAATTAATTATAAAAATATTAATATTAATATAAAATAATTTTTATTTTTAATAATAATTTTAAATTTTAAATTAGATTCGACTCAAATTTTAATAAAAAATTTTAAATAATTTCACATCACAAATCGATGTGACTTCGCATCTAAGGGCAAGCATGCCAACCTTTTAGAAACATGGCCTACTTTGAATTAAAATTTCTCAAATCATGCATGTTTTAACAGGTAGAAAGAAAGGCATCGGGTTTATTTATTTGTAGGGTTAATTTTCTTTTACTATAAATGGAATATATTGCCATTTTGTTAAAGTAAACGCTGCTTTCTGATATGATGGTACAGTGGCTTAAAGTTAAAATAGGTACCCCTTAAATCAAAGAAAAGCAGTTCTTAATTACATTATTTTCCCTCCATGTTTCTTTTTTTGGTCATTTTCCAAAACATGCTTTTTTGACCTATTAGGCAGAAGCATATAATTTGAAGTATTAATTAAGAAAGGTGATATTCCCAACCCAAAAAAAGAATAATAGAAGTGTTTAAAATCAGATCAATTTAAATTATTATTTAAAATGATAATAAAAATTTTAAAATATTTTTATATTAATATTTATTATTAAATTTAAATAAAAATATTTATAATTATTTAAATGATAGTTTAGATGATTATACTTGAATTATAAAAATGTTACCTAAATGTGGCGAACTATTGAATCATAAAAATTTATAGGCGTACGTCATGGCCAAAGTTGAAATCTAGTTAAAGATGAAAGATTAGATTGACATAATTAGACAAATATGTTTCCCTATATGCCATATGTCCATTTTCAAAGATCTCTTAATTCTTAATTATCCCAACATTGAACTTAAGTGTGTCGTAATCTTAATGAATTCTCTAACAACTAAGATTTCTTTTGTATTATGTTAACTAGAAATGCTGAATACATGTATAAGACAAGCCTCAAACAACAGAGAAAAAGAAAAAAAAGCATTATTAGTTGGAGACTGGATCACTGGAAAGCCAACATAATAGGATTGTTTGGAGCCCCCCTGGTCTTAATCATTGTTCAATGTCTAATCACAACATCATTAATTGATGTTAAAAAAGAGTCAATTAAATCATGATTAATTAATAATAATAATCGAAAGGACGAAAAAAGGGGGGGGGGGGGGAAAGGGGAGAAAGGAAAAAAACCAAAAAAACGTGGGATAGAAGAAAAGCAAGAAAGCAGACCAACAAAGCCTGGGATCTTTTTCTTGATCATGTTTTGGGTGACAGAGAGTCCAGGTCTTGAACAAAAATAGTAAATTAATTACCATATTTGTGTTAATCACTGTTGTTTGTTGACCAGCCTCGCCTTCTAATCATTTGTAAATCTTTCAGGCAAAAAAAAAAAAACCAATATTTTTAAAGTCAAAATTTTCTGTTTTTCTCTTGATTTTCCTGCCCACAAAATGTGTAAAATTTAAACTTTTAAGGTGAACATCCAAATTAACTTAGAAGGCTAACAAAAATCTAAGACAACAGTAATTTTTTGGGGGGGGGGGGACAAAAGAAATATTTGTCTAAAAATATAAAAAATTAATAAAAAAATTTAAATTTTAAATTTATTAAATATAATCTTTAAAAATAATTAAATTAAATTTCTAATTTAATTTTATGTTTTTTTTTTCTTTCAAAAGTTTTATATTATTTCAACAGTTTCAAAAGCCCATTCATTAAAGGCCAAAAAATAAAGGAACAACCACACCCATTAATTGCGGAATAATGCACCGTACAGGCAAATGTTTTAACGTAACAATAATAAAATTATTCACATGTATCCAAACAATATGAACTTATGAACTAGTACTTTAAAAACAAAATAGTAAAAAAAATAATCAGCTTAAGCTACCCTTGTTTTATTAAAAAAAAAAAAAGAAATTCTCCTTTCAAAGGGAATACTAGATTTCTCTCTGTTGTGTGAAATTGGATTTGAATATTTGCAGTATATGTATAGATTCTGATATCGATAATAAACAATTAATGTAATAACTATAATAAATAAGTAATGCGAGGGCACCACTTTTGAAGCATTTGCATCAAATCAGGTGCATAAAAGTATGGGTCGGTTTTAAAATAACCTTTCAGATGCAGATTTTCTTTCTTACAGAATTGTTTAATTCAATGAAGGGAAATGAACATTAAAACCTTAAAACAAATAAAAAAAAATATCGATATTTTAAAGTGTAAAATCGAGATGTTTTAAGAAAATAGTTCAGTAATCGAAAATATTTTATATAACATTATTTAAATAATAAAAATAAAATAGTAATTAAAATTTTTAAAATATAAATTTAATTTTCTAAAATTCTATTTTGTGATAAAAAAAAACTGTTTTTGAAGGTTTAAATTTTTATATGGATGATAATATAAAATATACGTTTCTTCGGCATTGAAAGGTTAAAGATTAAAAAAGAAATAATAATGTAAAGCACTTTTTAAGGTCTTGCAAAGGCATCAAGATAGATAGCGTGGGACTGTGTGGAATAATAAATTAAGGTAGATGGGTAAATGGGGACAGCCTCTCAATCTTCTCTCTATAATTGCATGTATAAATTATATATATATATATATATTTGTATCCTTTGGAAATCAGTAGGGCCAGAGAGGAACACTTCTAAGTTTTATCTCCAACAAAGTTTGCTAGGTTTTCAGAATAATTTGGGAGAAATAGGTTGAAAACTTAAAATTATATATGTATGAAAAAAGTGGTTGAACTAGAACATTGAGTTTGAGAAAATCTAAAGTGGTTTGCTGTTATAGAATTGTGGGGGAAATTTATAGTTTTGTACATTATCTAAAAGATTATAATATATATATATAAAGAGAATATCACAAACCTAAGCAAGATTTTGCAAATATATATATATATATATATATATATATAATAGTATATAATTTGCTTTTGGCTTGAATAATAGCTTATCTTCCAACTTGCTGTAGAAGGCAGCAAATTCAATCATCAATGGCTTAGGAAATGGGATGAGATTGAATGGTGTAGACCCTAAGCCATTAAATGTGCGTGAGAAAAAGTAAGAGAACACTCTAAATTTAGAGTTTAATTAAATTTATTCATATATTTATTTTTAAAAAAATAATTTTATATAATTTTAAATTTTAATATTTACAGTTTTTTCTCTTTTCCTTCTTATGATGTGGCCTTCGTTAACGTGCAAAAAGATGGTAGGACACCACGTATGGGCTGCTTCACTTGCTCCACTTTTTCCAGCAACTTGCAATTTGATCAAGTTATATATATACACATATATAATCTTTTATCTTTTTTATAATTAATCGTTAAATAAATATTAATTGATAAATAAAAATTTATGTAAAATTAAAATATTATATATCAAAGTAAGTGTATATTTTGTGTGTGTCTATATATATATATATATATATATATAAATAAAGTTCAGCTTTTGACAAGATCAAAAGCCTGAAGGCTTCGAATCATTATTTTTGGGTGCTTTATTTTCCTTTTTTCCCGTTTAAATTTGAGTGAATATCAATAGGAGCAGGAGCAAAAGGATTAAAAATATTGGATCTTTCGAGAAATTTAATAAAAATTAGATTGGACATATATACTCCAATTCGAAGCAGACCCAACGAGAAGAAGTTCAGAAATTGGAAGCTTTAAGATTTTGCGGCAATAGGGCTAGCCAGCCCAGTTCAGAATGAGCATATATATTTGTAGCAACGTGTCATGAAAAATACCAAGTTCCCATGTTTCCCGTATTGAAATCAAGTCCAAGCATTGTGAGGAAAATTGGACCATATCCGTTACACATTGAAATTGGGCCACTGGCTCTGACTGACTTTGAATGCATCCCATGATCCCATCCCATCCCATCCCAAGGCTGGGCTCGTCAACCGTCTGTCTGTTTTTGCAGCATAAATTCACTCCCTCCGAAGTCCGAATAGGGGATGTCAGTCCCTGTAAACCATAATCCTACCCATATACGCCATCTGCTTGATGACAATAACATTTCAATCAGTCTGGTAATTTCATCTTCACCAGTCAGGCACATAGTTAAGTATAAACTAAGTTAATTTTTTTTAAAGAAAATGCATTAATTCTGAAGCGAGTGTTTTTTTTTTGCCGAATAATTTTATCAAGTTGCTAGTTAAATTAGAAGCAATGCAAAGAACATACAGGAGGAAAAGTAGCAGGGCAAGAGCATAAAATGAAAATCATCAGACATTTGTTATCACCAGTTTAATTTATTAGCCCATTTCAAAAATTTCCTTGTCAATGAATAATCAACTTAATTTTGAAAATAGAAGAAAAAAAACTTCAAAAAAGTGTCTATCTATCAGTTCTTGATTAACAAAGCCTCCTCCCCTATCCCTGTTTTACAAATTTAACTTCCATATGTCTTAATATCATTATTCACATATTACTTCTATGTTTTATATTTGTAATAATAGGGTGAAAATTTTTGGATCATTTGTTTGAAAAGAAAAAGCAACCTAAAAAGGGAAAAAATATAAAAACAAGAAAATTTAAATTCATATATATTATATTCATAAAAAATTTTAATTTATTATAGTTATTTTTAAAATGCATTGAATATAATTATACTTTTAAAATGAAAATAATGATACCTTCCAAAGCAAAGATAGAGAGATTTTAGTAATATTTTTCAAACTTCTACTACAAATTATATTATTTTTATTATTTTAAAAAACTCTATACTATATATACGATAAGAGTAATTCAATTTATGTTACCCATTAAATGATACAAATGTAATTAAAAAAATTATTTTAAAAATTAAAATCAAATTAAAATGATAAAATAAAATAAAAATATTTCAATCTTTAAATTTATTCTCACACACATACTTTTTTTTTTTAAATCAAAAAAATTATCCATTCTTATTAAAATATATTCATATTTAAAAAAAATATATACTTAATTTTTTTAAACCACTTACAAAGCAGCAATTTTAGTTAAATAATAAACTAAAAGTAACCTATCATATTATTTTTTTGGTGCAGAAACTGATCATAACATGACCTCCACCAAATGTGTATCTTGCAAAATCATTTTGCAAAAGAGAGAAACAAACCGAAAAGAAAAGCCATTTATCAGGAAGAGAAGTCTTCATTTATCAAGAAGAGAACTCTCACCCAACCATTAAAAAATAAGTTTCCATCATGAAAATTATTTTATCTTTGGATATTTTAATCCTAAAATGCCTTCTTCAATCCTTGTAATCTTACATTACATGCCTTCCACTTCAATGGATTTCAAATAATTTGTTTGTATGTTTGTTTGTAGTTAAGTCCTTTAACTTTACACTT
>JBBYHM010000004.1:4873327-4885132 GCA_038381775.1 Adansonia rubrostipa | reverse complement strand
AAAAAATCGTATTCAATGTTTATTAATTGGTAACCTCAAAATTCTATGTTCTGTCTTTCTTAAGGGACATAATTGATTCACATGTGGAAAAAGTACTATGATTGTGAAAAATTACATTACCAAATGTTCAGATTCATCTTGGGAATTGAAATTAAGTCCCAATTCCTGACCAAAGACAGCAGCTTTTTTTTCTTTTCTGGACAAATATAATATACACACACACAGAGAAAGATAACTTGTTTAAAAAAGTTGAAGAAAATAACCCATTTTCAGACACAAACTAAATAGGAGTACTATATATTCGTAAGGATATAAACTATTAATATGTGGAAGCTGAAGGACAGTCAGTAGCCACCTTTAATATAATAATTTACTAATTTTAAAGACACGCAATGAGTTGTGTGCATGAGTTCATGGAACATGTGAGAAATAGGATTACGTTAATTGATCTATTAACAATATAAACATGAAGTTGACAAATCTATAGCACCCTCTTTGAAAGTCAACTTTTCCATTCAACCTTTACCCATTCTCTGTTCCTTCTTAGACTTAAATTAGTTGAAGTTGATAGATTCATATTTAGATTAGATTATGCATATATATTTTCACAAAGTATCAAGCTTTTAATATTTGAAGTTTTCAACTGGTCTAAATGATACTAAACAAATTCTGCCGTACGGGGTGTTACATATGTTTCATTGGTTTAAAGTTTCAAGCTGACCGGGTGACATATCAATTACCATTGATCAGGTATTGTTGGATACTATACATACATACCTATATATATATATATATATATATATATAGTTATATAGTATGGTCACAGTTCGTCAATGCAACTAACTCAAACCATCAATCTGATCTTCCAGCTGACTTAATACTTAGCTGCAAATGATGGCCAATAACCATCTTCCAACCGCTTTAAACACCGGTGTCAATCGTGTTCCTGCCTTCCATGCTCTTCATGTTGTTCTTGATCATTCCAAAATTAAGATGTCAAGTCCAGGGACTCGTCCAGCTGAATCACTATCACACCTTCTCCATCTCCATATTGAAATTCATTCAAAGAAAAATCCTCAGTTTTCCAATTGGGATTTGTTTAGTGAAGTGACTCTGAAGAAACTCCCTTAGGAGAAGCATGTGATCATGCCTTACAAAATTGGGGCGCACGAAAGTTATCAAATATTACAAGCTAAAAACATTATATACCAGAAATGTCAAGAATTTATGAAAATTCTTTTCCTTGCACATTTATTTCCTGAAAGACCATATAAAGATGCATACTCAACCAGCATACAAGTTGCTGACCTTATAATTGGGCCAAATCATGCCATTCAAGAGCAAAATTCACTTAAGGGAGAACAGACTACATCTCAGAGAATTGGAAAGAACAGATCTTTGGATATTCGAAATTAATTTTCATTAATCCCTGAGATTTGCAAAGATAGAAGCTTGGTCATGCTCATTAATCTTCTCTTTGTACACATTGAGACTCTGCAGCTCGAGAAAGCAAAATAAGGATACTTTTTTCCCATCTCTTAGAAGTTGCAAAAAAATGGGATTCAGATTTTCTTTTTTTTTTTTAATTTATCTATCTATCCTCCCGAAAGATCATCCAATCCGTGAGTATCTCTTTTCCATCTGATTTGTATTTGCTATCATGTCCAGTGTCTATGTTTCTCACTACAGTGTTATTTTCGGGTGAATGCAGAATTACCCTCCATTTACTTCTGTTCATTCCCTTTTAGCAACCTTCATTTATGTTCCCTCAAGCATATAATTTAAGGTAATTTGCATAACAATCATTTACCACTTGAAACGGAACGAATATGTTAAATTGAAAAGCTAGAAACTTAAGATATCAGCAGTTATTTCAGTTAAGTAGTATGGCAGGGTATGATGTGTACGCCTATATATGCATTGGAGATCTATTGGACAGCATAAATATTCCAAAAATAATATTAGCATGATGGTAGCATGCCTTAGGATTTTGTTACACAAAAACTTTTCATTACCACTTAGTAGTTTTTATTCCATAGCAAAGACGTATTTGCAAGCAAGATGTATCTGCTATTTACACATTCCATGAAAATCTATTTTCAGTTTGTTACATATATATACAACAATTTACTTCTGCGAATTCATGGATGCATTTCATGTCAACGGTCAAGTAAAGGAAGGTGCGATCTACTTACAGGCAAGTATTTGATCAAATTGGCAAGACAGTCTTCACGTCCTTGTGCATTGTTCTAATCACTTTAGTAACCTGCTTGATCTGATCTTCACTAGAACATGCAGAGAGAAGTACCTTGGCAGTTCCTCCATCTGGGTAACAGCCGGCATCAATCATTTCCTCAAAAATTTCTAAGCAACGTTTATATAGTTTCTTCCTAGAGTAGGCTCCAAGCCGTGAAGTCCAGGTTACCACATCAGGTGTCAAATTCTTGGCAGGAAGCAATTGGAACAGCTCTTCCATTCTCTCGAAAAATCCTGCCCTCCCATAAACATTGATCAAAATGTTGTACGTGCTAATATCAGCTTCATAAGGTCCCTTTTCCATTGCAGTTAAAACTTTCTCCATGTTTTCAAATTGACCTAACCTGCCATACAGGTTCAACATACTGTTGAGGACAAAGGTATCGGGTTGAAGTCCAGATTCCTGTATTTGGTTCACAATATCCTCACACTTAGCTATATTGCCAATTCTAGAGTAGGCAGAGAGAAGTAGCATGTGAGATTTCATCGTCGGGGTTATTCCTAGCCTCTTCATCTCTTCAAATACCGATTCCGCGTCTGAAATATACATGGACCAATATATTGTGAGATATTTACAGTCAAGTCTCTGAATGTGAGGTCATTCCTTAATAACATGATATTGTCACTTTTTGATGAAGATATTTACCCTCATAGAGGCCAGCTCTACCATATGCGTCAACCATGATGTTAAAGGAAGCTCTGTCTGGTTCACACCCCATGTGCTGCATGAGTGAAAATACTTCTGCCGCCCCGTAAGGATAACCTGCACGACTGTTAAGGGCAAGAAAGTCAACAAAGCCTGCTTGGAACCCGATGCAACTTCAAGAAACAAAACCTTCCATGATTGGTCATTGCTAGATGATTCTAATTTACTACCTTTGAGAAGAAAGAAACTCTGGATTAAAGAACTTAACTCCAGTTAGTCAAGTTAATCTTCATAACCTAGAACATCAGCGATACTAACTTATTGCCAGGAATCGGGAAGTATAGAATGATAAGGGAATTTGAACCTGTAACCTTCCATGAGCGCGTTGTAAGCATATACATCCGGCTCATGCCCGGCTTCTTGAAGCTGCTCAAAAATCTCTTCAGCCTTCTCACAGAGTCCCTCCCTAGCAAAAGCATTCACCAGAGCTGTATATGTGCAGATATTTGGTTTACACTTTTGACTTCTCATCTCATCAAATAATTTCAAGGCCATATAGGATTTACTTGCCTGCATAGCAAAATAGCGCGTATGAACCTTCAAATTAAGTTTTAGCAATATTACATTTTAATTGTTGTTGACATATGATGATCTTATGTAGTAAGCATAATATGTATGAGGGCAATGATTATCGGAGAAGCCCAACCTTCCCATATAAGTTGATCATCAGTGTGTAAGTTTCAGTAGATAGTTGGCATCCATCTCTCTTCATCCGCTGAAAGACTTCGATAGCCTTTTGAGAATTTCCTCCCTTCATCAACCCATCAATATAAGCATTGTAAACAACTGCACCTGAGGAGAAGAACTTTTATGTAAATTCACTGCAAATGAGAGACTAATAACATTATTCAACATCAAAGATCACATGCAGTAAAGTACATTGAAATCCAAAATCCTTCCATACATGCTCAGATTACATTAAAATCAAGCAAAAATGCAGAGATTAGCAGTTTTCAATGGTTTCAAGACAGAAATGATTCTTATCTAACCTCTTTCTGTAATTGAAATGAGTACCTTTCAGCAATCGTGGATGATAATTGAATGCATATGAAAGGGAAGACTTAATTAATTAGATTGCTCAACATGATAAAATAAAAACCAGGTGGCAACAAGATAAGACAATGGAGGCAGACATACTTTGGGAGATGCCATACTTTCTCATCTCAGCAAAGACAGCTTCGGCTTTCTGTTTCAGCCCAGCTGTGCAGTAGGCCTTGATAAGAAGGGCATAAGTATCTTCAGTCGGAACACATCGAGCTTCAAGAAGTTCCAAGTATATAGATTCCACCTTCTTGTATAGAGATTTCTGCCCATAAGCATCTATGAGCAGATTGAAGCACATAACATCCAGCTGAAAGGAGCTCCTGTTCAATATCCATTCGCAAAGCTGTGGAAAATTATATCAAATTAGCAATACACTCAAGAAGATTACAAGCAATCCAATTTTACCGAATTCAATACTGAGACCGAGCTTATATATCAAAACCATGTCCTTACAGTGTATTCATGGTATGCAACGACAAATAAAATTATAAGTTCAAAACAAGTGAATCTATCCCTGCATCAAGCCATTTTGACATAGCATATAAGTTTTTCAAAGTTGATTATATTCTTGATGGTAGTAAAATCTTTTGTATAATTTCGAATATCTTAGCAAAATTACTTTAACCGCACACTGATATTAAGTCCGAGACAATATATTTCATTAAAGAGTAAAGAATCTCAAGAAATAGCTATGTCAATAAGAGCATACATTTTGACAGTACTACTAATGAATGCCTAATGATAATTGTTATTACCATCACAATTTGATCCCATTTTTTGTTTAATCGAAGTTGAACAGCTACATTGATGAGATCATCCCAAGTGGTATGAGTGGGAGAAAGATTATCAAGTGAACCCCAAACTCTATCAGCATCAACCTCCTTGAGTAGAAAATCCAAAATCTGCTGAGCAATGGGGCTCAAAACAGGGAAAACTCCATCCACAAAACCAGAACCATATTTCCATCCCTGTCCTCTTAAAGAACCACCTACGTGAAAGAAGATTTGAAGTCTAATAACTATTCAAAACTGATAAGGTTACTATAATAAAGCACTGAAAATGATGATATTACCTCGTTTCCTGGACAGTTTTTTGTGATGAAAGGTCCTCAATTTGCCACGCTTGTCAATGTAAACGCCATCACGTTTCCATTTCTCAATAGCTACATCATTTGAAGAACCCTTTGCTATCCATCTGAAACTGGGCCTAGAGCTTCTTGGTTGAATATAAACATAGTTGAGAGAGTTTCCGACAACCAACCTAAAAAAGGGTGTTGTTCCTTTCGTACGTTAGCTTTATGTAATAATAGTAATTTGAAAGTTGAATCCCAGTTCGGAAAAGAAAGCAAACGTCACATAAAGTTGGAAATAGATATAAAAAATGGATCTGAAGTTAGATAGAAAATAAATGTCAGGGGATACAGTAAAGCTAAGAATTGAACTTAACATGAATCCGATTAGGAGGAGCTTCCAGTTTGAAAGCTTTTAGAGTTAAGAATTTCCTTTAAAAAGATAACGTGGCTGAGAGAATGACGATAATGCAGACAAACATACTTGAGAAATATCTTGAAACATGTCACGTAAAGAACCAGTCCTTTCATTTTTTTTTCCCCAAAGAAATAATTTGTTTATAAATGCTTTTGTTTTAGATATTTCCAAATGGGAAGCCATTGGGAAAGAATAATAGATACTTAACATTGTTTTTGGTAACGTTTTTAAACTCTATTAATGGCGCATTGAAATATTTTTTTTTTTTTTTTTTGGAAAAATTTCTGACAATTGTTCCTTATTCTTAGAAGACCTTTGTTTCGGCAAAACTTGGAAGAAGTTGATAATAATCAAAGGGACAAGCTTGCAATAAATTTCCGTCAATGGCAGTATAGAGGATTCTATATCTGACCCAACACCAAGTGTGGATCAACATCTGATTCGATTTTTTCTATACAGCCTAAAATACTGAAAAGGAAAAAACCAAAACGGGTTGCATCGATTTGAACCTAGATTTACTAAATAGAATCTCTTGAAATCAACTGAATTAAACTTGAATTTCAAACCTCATCCAATTTCAGTTGCAGCATCATGCACACATTGGTATTTTTTTTTTTTTTCAATTCAAGTGATCAACTACAACATTTGACCGAATTGAAAGTCTCAAAACAAATGTTACATAAAATAAAGAGTTGTAGAGAGTCCCGAATAAGATGACAAGCTACTCGACTTCAGCCAAATAATCATCAATTTCAGCTGGGGTTAGTACCCTGCAAAGATAAAATGCACAGTAAGAGTCGTACAGCCACCATGAAAGGAACAATTTCACGATTAGAAGACCAAGGACTAGAAACAATCATTTTGAAATTCAAAAATAAAATTTGCAAGAACAATAATAGTAATTGCTATATGCAAAAGATATTGGTGCTGATTCCAGGTAAACATGGGTGGAGCTTGCTAATTTTCTTCGGGGAGGGGTGGCGGCAAGACAAATTTTTATTTGTTTATAAATTTTAATATATAAAATTAAGTTATAAATAAAAATAAAAATAAAAATAAACTAACTGAATTGATTTTTATTTTGGGTGACCAATTTAATTATATTTAATATATAAATTGACATAACTACATATATACCGAGGGATTATTTATTTATTTATTTATTTTTTGGAGGGGGGGTGTTGGGGAAATTGCATGAGGAGCTGCCCCCGCAAGTAAAACAAAACGCTTTCAGAAGTGCATTTCACAAAGGTCACTTCTAGCACTTCCTAAATCCAAAAGACTTTTTTTTTTGATAATTGAGCTTGTCAGGGTTTGATCCCTAGTGACTGAAACTAAGATTTCAGCACTTTATCAATAGACCACAAAGCTGTTGGCCAAATGGCTATTTTCCCATTCACGGCAAAAGGTTTAGGAAATAGAGGGAGAGAGTCAAAGCAGGTTCTTGCCTGAATTTTTTGTCAGTTCCAATAATACCAATTTCAATGTTTTTCCCCGAGATTTGTCCTTCAAATCTGCAAAATTGAGAAATGGCTTGTAAGATTATTAAAGCCACAACACATTATAGACCACCTTAGACCAACATTGTGTTTTCGAGGGTTCTATATATACAGATCATAGATCTTCCTAAACTGCAAAATTTACAGATAACCAGGTGGAGGAAATTAACATTGACTTACCCCTCTTTGAGAGTCAAAATAGCAGTATGCACAGCATCATCGAGCTCCATATCATCAGTGTATCTACAAAGAAAGATCACAATCAATTGCATTTGCAATGTCTCAAAAACAATGAAATGTAAAGTAACAGAAACTCCAACTCAATTCTGGAAAAGATGCATAGCTAATTAGCTATTGTATAATCCTTTGCTGAATAAGTTGCCATTTCCGTAAAAGGATTGGGAGATTCAAATTTGGACTGACAATCAAAATTTAATTCAACGCTTATCCCCCCCCCACCCCATCCAGAACACCAACTTTTGAGGGAATGATAAATTAGACTATTAGGAGGAAGAGAAGGATTGTAGAAACTCTCCTAAGCCCTTCCTATGCCTTTCTAAAGTTGGGATCTCCTTTTCTCTATCCCCTTCCACTCCATCCAAAAGGCATGAAAAAACAGCTTCTTCCATGGCCAATTCACAGAGTAACCATCACTTAGATCATACAAGATCATCTGTCATCTGGAAGGAAGAGTCTTATTATTAAACTTGTGAGCATCAGACGCAAAAAATTGAATGCCACAACCATCCATATGATAGGTTACAAGAAAAGTTCAGACTACCAGTGATGGTTACACTACCAATCTTGTCAAATACCATAATGAATACAACATATGGGAGGAAATTTCACTTGATTTAGTTTGGAATGCTATAAGAACCAGATTCTACGGCAAGTACCTCTTCTCAAGAAATGTTTTTGCATTTGAGACATTTTTCCCCATTGCTGAGGCTTTCCATGAGAAATATGAACCAGAGGGATCCACCTAGCAAAAAGGAACAGACTCATACAGCTGAAAAGCACATAAAACATTCTAAGCAATCCCTCATATAATCAAATATTAGCCATGAGAAATACCTGATACAATTGAGGACCATTGTCATCATATCCAGCAACCAGTAAAGATACACCAAAAGGCCTTACACCACTACACGGGAAAAGAAAGATACATGAAAGTTAACTACTAAGTTCAAAGGATTGCAGGATTTTCAGTTTCGATTTTCTGATCCAATTCAAATCGAACCAAAATGTAGCAGCAAGGTATGTGAAAAAGTAAGGATCTATAACACTACAAATTTTCTCAAAAATTTCATTCACATGTTCCACTTTCAGCTCCCACATCATGCGGAATCTTAAGACCAAAACTAAATTTGAAGAAACTGTATCTTACAGAAAAAGTTTCATGAAAACAATTTATATTAGAATCAGGCTACTTTCTTTTTGGCCAAATAGAACTATGCTTTTTTCCTAACCACTAGCGCACATGAAAAAAAGCACATCCTGAATTTGACTGAAAAGTGAAAAAAAGACTACCAAACACCTCAAACTCTTTCATATAATTCAGAAAGGAGAACGAAAAATTTAAGAATAATAGTTCTTTGTCAATAAGGGCATAATTCTTACCCGGACTGAGTGAACTCCTGCATAACAGCTGCAGTTTCCCTTACAAGTTGTGTTACTGGAATTGGTTCCTGCAAACACAATTCAAACGTTAGAAAGACATGCAAGATACAACAGCACATAAACTTTTATGTTGGAACTAAGAAGTAAAGTTATTGAACAAAATGTATAAAGCTAAATGCACAGATAATATTATCTTTGACCAACAGATGTGATTTGAGATTAAGTTTTCCCAGATGCATTGTGAAGAAATAAATTAACTAAATTAATTATCATTAAGGCCACCAATACCTTATACAACCTATGATATTGTTCTGCCTGCTTCCTGCTTTTCCGAACCAAAACTCTAAAATCAGGACCCATACCACTGCAGAACAGAATAAGAATTTATGGATGAAAAAGAAGTATTAAGTGTCACAAATAGAAAAGTTATATTAGCAGTAAAGACCTGGATTAAAAGTTTAAAACACATAAATTATAAGTTTATGCAGAAACCTAATAGTCCAATCCAGTTACTTTGGTATAACGAAATGCATGCTAACTTTCTACATACCCAACCCGCTTTTTCAAAAGCAAAAGCGCAGTCTCCTCCCCTTTGTTGGAAATAGTATCATGTAATCCAACAAAAATGAATTGTAACAAAAAGCTCTTGTAAATAATGATGTAGCAAGGTTAATAAACCATGTAACCATACTATGTGGTAAACCACTTAAAATGTTTTTTTTTTTTTTTAAACTCTTTGGGATATCAAAGTAGCATGATTCTTAATATCTCAATCAACTAATGCTATAGTGGATGATCTCCTTATGATTTCAGCATACCAAAAAAAAAAAAAAAGTACAAACTTTTCAAAGGAGAATTACTTCCATGAAACAAAAGGAAGGCAGTTAACAGGATATCCAAAAATTAACAGTACTCCACAATGGAGCATCTTATGAATCATGAAGTTAAATCTTTTACAGTGCTTCTTCGGGAATACTCTAGTTTGATATGTCAACCAAGTCAAAGATTCACATAAGCCTATACTTACTCAAGTCATTGACAAAACACAAGGAGAATCATGGATTTAAAATGTTGATTTATGATCAAGCCAATATTTGATGCAATACAAACGCGTATATCAGATTCTATATAAAAGAACAAAATAAATTAACTTTCTATAGACAAGAAAAACAAACCTGTAAACAACTCCAATATTTGGTGTCAGACACTGTATTTTCTGAACCTGAAATCAGATAGTAAACAACCAGATTTCGCAGTGATTAATAACCATTCATCTGCTTGGAAGCAGAAACACAATAGTCCTGATTTTAATCAAGTCAAGCATCATAAAAAGAAATACTTAAAAAGACCACCTTCCTATATCAGGAAGAGTAACAAGAAGCATCATTAAATTATCAGTTTACTTTTATATGATAATATAGATTAACTAGGTTTCCTAAAACAACTATAGCAAAATGATTACAAGTTTTATGTTGCTCAGACTCAGGTGCATTCAACTATTTCCTTATCTTTGGAAGGTCATAACTCTTAAATACTACCTGCTCGAATTGACACAATGGTTGACAAAATGGTTGAGGCAATATAATCGCAAGTCATTTTCATTCTTCAATTAGCATATAAATTTACTCTTTCCCCCCCCTTAAAAAGTAACAGATTATAACTGCAAAAATAAAGTTGTCCTAAAATCCAAAACTATCAAATAGAGATGCAAAGGCCAAGTGTCTTGTAATAAATAAAAATACTCGCAGAGGTTTCATCAACCAAGATTGAAGGCAACTTCTTCTCAGTTGCAATTACCACCCCATTAGCAGCTGTAGCTCAAAAACCATCATCAAATTAAACCCCAATGTATTTATTTATAAGCATAAAAATTTAAGTCATCAGCAATTATTTCACTAGTTCTAAAAGCCCTAAACAGATCGTTTAAAAAATAAATAAAATATAAACCTTTGATTCCAAGAGATGTTTGACCCGACCCCACCGCCGTCAAGGCGTGCTCGATTTGAACTAGCTTTCCTGAAGGACTGTCCAAAAACACACAAACAAAAAAAAAAGATTCTTCAATTCAACATTTTGCTAGTTAGGTCATTAACAAGGTTATTAAAGGAGGATGAAGGGATTACCTGAAAGTTGTGAGAGAAAAGGAATATTGACTGTCACCCATGGTTTTGATTTACGGAGAAACAAGAATACGAAAATTTCAAAATCCTGAAAAAATGAAAAATAATAATTAAAAAAAAAGCAAACAAATAGCGAAATGAAGATTGTAATGAAAGAAAAGGAAAAGTGATTTACTTTGAGGTTTTTCTAAATGGGAAGTGAGGAAGCGAAAGACAAGACCTGTACCCTTGTAGTCGCTCGGTAGTCGCTTGATCGAAAGTTTCTTGTTGGGGAAGAAGTTGGTTTTTACAGAGGTGGGCTGGGCTTAAATAAGAAAATAGCGGTTTGAGCCATGGAAGGCCCATGGATCGATCCATTCAATATATATATATATTATTCATATAATTTAAAAAAAGTCATATATATTTAAAGCATTTAACTCTCACAATAAATATATATTTATAATTTTAATAAATATTTTTGTTAAAGATTAAGGGAGAGTTTTCAAAGTAAACGATTGTTATATTTTATAAAAAAAAAATAGAGATTTAACGTTTGAATTTCTATTTTTCTTTAAATCTTTTAAATATATAAAATATACACTCAATATGAAAATTTTATTTCAATATTTTCATTTCATTTGAAGGTGAATAAATTGGTATATATTTAATGAAGCCTATTTAATTTCTTTAATTTGTTTTGATTATATAACATTATCATTAAAAAAATCAAATTATATTAACGTAAATAATTAATTTTACATCTTTTTATAACTTTATGAATGGCTAATATTTTAGCACATCATTGAATTTAATAATATAATATGATTTATCATGCATAAAAAAATTTTAAATTAATTCGATAGTCTTATTATATCAATTTAAAATCTTATATTTTTAACTTATAATTAATAATTAAATTAAACAAATATAATTCATATAAAAATTATAAAAAGTATAAGTAAATTATTTTTCTATTAATTATCTTATTTTTAAATATTACCAGTAACACTTTTATTTGCCATTAATTAATTATTGTAATTAGTGTTATTGTCATAGTAACAATTGTTTTTTCAAACAAAAAAGGTTAATGT
>JBBYHM010000004.1:4825932-4853224 GCA_038381775.1 Adansonia rubrostipa | reverse complement strand
AAAAAATACCTAGTTAGCCTAAATTTAAAACTTGACCAAAAGTCATCCAAAATATAAAACCTAAAAAGGAACTAATAATCATCTATTTTACTTTTTCTTTTTTTCATAAAATACTATAGCTAGATCCAAGTTTTGTATTTCTAGTAAGGATGAACAAATTTTTTATCCATTTTTTTTTTAAAGGAAAGAGCTTATAGTTTTCCTAGCCATATATTGTCATCATAAGACCATTTTTGTTTTTGGTTTTAAGTAAGTTTTTTAAAAAATTTTAAAATGCTTTCTTTTATGTATGAGAAAAGGATAATAAATCCAATTGGTTTATTTGTCATTATTTTTCATTTAATAAAAAATAAAGAAACAAATTAATCAGTCCTAATTTCTTTCCCATAAAAAAATACTACTAATTATTTAAACATTTTATTGGAATTTTTTTTATTTTTTTAATATTTGGCCGAAATTTTGCTTTTTGTATTTGTCAATTTGTCTTTGGTTTGTTTCGGATGTAAACTTGCAGGAAAAGTCAGACCAATAATAATAATAATAATAATAATAATAATAATATTGTACTAGCAAGCTTTGATTTTGCTAAAATGAGAGTTAAAATGAAAGGAGTTTTTTTTTTTTTTTTAACGCAGCTTTGCCACTCTCGAATCAAATTCTAAAATAATAGAACGAAACCCCTTATTCCAACACATTTTGAAGACCATAATATTGCCAAAGTTTTACGGCGAGATTATCAAATCATCCCACTCAATGCATAAAATCTCCAAATCCTTTATCTATTTCATTATTACCTTTTTTATAATAACAACGATAATTAACGCCTCATGCTTACAAGTGATAACAACATCAAATTTAGCCATGCAAAAGTACAGGCGCATGATTAAATATTAGTCTCCGACAAAGATTGTCAAAATTTTCAAGCTTTCAAATAAGGATCCACCACCAACACCAACTCTTGCACTGCTGCCAACGTCACCACCAACCTCAGCATCTACAACACCCCATTGCTAACACCACCTCCAACACCTATACCACCAGTAGAATCTACACTTGCATCACCCACACCTCCTATTCCACTACCAACCCTCGCACCATTTCCAACACCACCACCGGCCCTTCCTCCTACACCACTAGAACCACCTACTCCACTTCCAATCCCAGCACCTACACCACCTCCAACACCGATGCCACTAATAGAACCTTCGCCCATTATATCCCCTACTCAACCTCCAATGTCACCAATAGCACTCCAGGTGCACCACCCATACCTCCCACTCTACCACCACCTCCAATATTTCCTTCTACACCACTAGCACCACTTACTCCACTAACAACCCCAACACTGCCTCCAACACCAAAGCCACTAACAGCACCTCCGCCATAACACCCCCCACTCCACCTCCATGTGCACCACCCACACCTCTTGCTCTATCACCAACCCTTGCACCACCTTCAACATTTCCTCCAACATCACCAACGACACTAGCTACTCCACCAGCACCTCCAGCCCTTCGACACCACCCACTCCCCCCATCTACAATAGCACCACCTCCAACACTTCCTCTTACACCATCGACACTACCTCCAACACCTATGCCACCGGTTGCACCTCCTCTTGCACCACCCACACCTCCTGCTCTGCCACCAACCCTTGCACTACCTCTAACATTTCCTCCAATACCACTAGCGCCACCTACTCCACCACCTCTAGCATTTCCTCCAACACAATCAGCACCACCTACTCCACCTCTAACCCCAACACCACCTCCAACACTTCCTCTTACACTACTAGCACCACCTCAGCACCTATATCACCCTCACTTCCAACACTATCTCCACCCACAACGCCCCCTATTGCACCATCCATAGCTCTCACTCCACCACCAACCCTTGCATCACCTCCAACGCCTACACAGCCCCTACTGCCAGCACCACCTCCAACACCTGCGTCACCAGTAGCACCTCCGCCAATAGCACCGCCTACACCACTACCACTACCATTACCACCACCTAAGCCACCTCCTATGCCACTAGTAGCACCTTCGCTTGCACCGCTTACACCTCTTATTCCTCCAATTCCACTCCTTACACCACCACCAATAGTAACACTGCCTCTAGCACCTACACCACACTTGGCACCTCCTCTTACGCCTCCACCAATTCTACCCCCAACATCACCAGTCATACCTCAGCCAAAATCGCCTCCTCCGGCATGTACACCACTAGCACCGCCTCCACCACTACTACCTACACCACCACCACCACCTTCGACTCCCCCAACAAATCCGACACCACGTCCAACACTTGAACCACGAGTAAAACCACCATTTGCACTACCTCCACCACCCTTCCCAAAACAATCAACATGGCCACCACTCTTTTGAATAGCGTAAGAATATTCTTTCTCTTTCGTCGCCCTTCAGCTATTCCTATTAATATTGCCACCAAAAATATCATTATGGCAAGCATTTCAATATTTCCTAACAATTTTCCCATATTTTTTTTTCCTCTCGAAGAACACTATGAAATATGAGTAACGATGCTTGAAGTTCTATGGTACATAGAATACGTTATTTTATAGGAAAATGGTTAGCGGAGCTTTGTTCTTAACGATAATATACTGGTCGAAACGAAAGTTAGAGCTAGCATATTAAAACAATAAAGCTGAAAGCGAAAACTCTTCCCAAATGGAGTGTCTTAATTTGTGACTTGAGTGCACCCTCATTGCTTTCCACGGCCGTGAGTCATAACGTGGCAGTTCCACATGAGATCGGCGGTAATGGCCGTCCATTGTGTTGGAGAAAAAGTTTGAAGGGAATTAAAGCTCCTAGATCAACTTAAAGGAGAAAGTGGAAACATACGTGCCCTTTCTAATTGTGTTCCAGACCAGCCAAAGGGTGCCCCTCAACAATAGTGAAGTAGGTTTTCAAAATTAGTACACAAACTCAACGCGTATAAGCGACTGTAGCGTCAAAGCCCCACTTTGTTTGCCTTATTTGGGTTGGTAAGAAAGAGAACAATCTACTGAAATATTAATCTGAGACAATTGTCAGTCGAAGGAGAGGTTCGCTGATCCGTGATCGCAAGCCAGTTTTAGTTAGTTTGAAGATGAATCTGTTTAGCCCTAGGGAAGGAGAAGTAGTGTTGTTAACGTAATAGGCTTCGGTGTTAACGTGGTGCTCTTAAAGCCGATAGTCGTCTCACGAAGTACACATTGTTCTATCCTTTCTTGAAATAGGTGCTCATCTGCCTTAATTAGCTCCGCAGAGTGGCAGAAGAAATACTTCTATATTTATGGATACAGAATTGGCGGCTAGTAAATTCTCACTCGCGTAGTGAAAATAATAATAATAATAATAATAACAAAACCTTATTCTTGGCCTCAAGGCCATGGGTGTCGAACACTTTAAACTGATGATGAAGGGACCAAAATGGCGAAATCTGAACTCAAAGAACAGAGCAGACTACAGAGGACGTATGCCATCTGTTGTTACTAAACCAAAACCCAATTCTTGGAATACAAAGTAAAGTCGTGGGAAAATGATCTGCAAGTGTTGTTTAATTGGAAAAAAAACACTATGAAACTCAAATAACTCAACAATGATTGCGGATTATGGTAGTCCCCTGTCGCTATATTCTGAGACCAAGTATCAGCTACTTATAAGTTATTACTATGTTTCAGAACTATTCACAATTGTAATGAAATCGAATGAGCTTCTCTCAGGTTCAATCATTTTATAAAGTCCATGTAAAAGTAACAACGAACGACAACTTTAAAATGATGAAATAAAGGAAGAAGAATTGTTTAGAAAATCGACCCAGGGTTGAGAGTTAAAGCAGAGTGGGCTGGAAATCTTGAATTCATAGAGATATGAAGAAAATGATAAGTAAATCTATTAACGAAGAGTCATGGTTAATTGATTTGAAAGGGAAAGTAAGATGGGAAGATGAAGAAATACTGACTATGATGTGCATAAGGAAAGTGTTATATTTTAAAATATAAAACTAAATGTGCATTAAATTTGTATCCTCTATCACTAATTTCGTATTAAATATGAATATAGTATTTTTTTGGGTAAAACTTTTTAGCAAAAAAGGGTTTGATGAAGGAATTGTAAATATCTAACTTTACTTATCCTTGTTATTTTTTTAAAATAAAATGATCAAACAAACTTTTTTAATTATATAACTAAATAATTTAAGTGTACGATGGTTATTTACATAAGCATTTACATGATATAGGAAACTTATTAATATATGAAATTTTAATATAAATAATTTAATAGTTTAGAAATTATAACTAAAATTGTAATTTACTCTATTTTCAATACATATGATTTTTTTAGCAATAATAAATGTGATTTTATCTGAAAAAAAAGGATAAGAAGTTACCTTAAGTTTTTATAAAGACAATTTTTTTTTAAAAAAATAAAAGTTAAATAAAGTACTTAAATGTTAAATAACTTGAAATTTCTTTGTCAAATTATATAATTACCAGATTATGATACTCCCATAAAAATAGGTGAAACAAAAAATATATAAATATAAAAAATATAAATGGAAAAAATTTACTTATGTTTCTTAAATGGAAAAAAATGATAAATATTAGTAAAATAAAAAATATAAATGAAAAAAATTACATGAAATGTTGATTTAATTAAAAATAAAAAATATTTTTTTATTTTTTAAAAAAATTAAATTATTTATACACTTTTATTAATATACAATTTTAATTTTATAGAAAATTTTTTGTCATTACCAAATTTGCATCACTCCAGCCGTCACGCAAAACTTTGATACTTGCAAGATTTGTACGATAAGTACGTACGTCTTTTCTGAGTCGTCGGCGGTAGGAAAAAGGAAACATCATATGCGCTCCAGACCACAGGTACTACAGTACAACTCAGCTGTCAGCCCTTGGATTCAGAATTATGAGGGAACAATGCTGCCGATTTGGATTGCAATATAGCGTTGAAAAATATAAAAAAAATATTATCAATTTATTATAATGTGTTTAACTTAACTTGGTGTCGCAAACCAGTTATATTATTTATAATGTCTTTAATAAAATTTAGTATCACAAATTATTTATATTTTTTATAATATATTTAATTAAATTTTAATTATAAATTAAATAATATTAACTTAAATAAAAATATAAAATAAAATATATTTATATTAAAAATATTTATATTTTTTAATTTTTTATATACATATACGTTCGACAAAGTTTTTATCTTTTTTCTTTCAGTTTAATTTAAAAAAAATTTATCAAATCAATCGAATAATGATTAGATTAAATTGTTTTCTAATTTTATTTTTATTTATTGATAAAATTATAAAAATATGATTGCAAACTTAAAAGCGATGCACTATGGTAAGGGTAATGCGCTGGAGCGTGTTTTAGCTTTACTCAAATACTTTTTATATTAAAAAAAATTAAGTTTTGACCATTTAGTTTACGCAAACTAAATTAATAATTTGTTTTATTTTATTATTATATATTTTCTTCCTTTTTATCTTCCTTCTTTAGCCTCTGTAAGTAACTCGGTTATTTGTCTCCGCTGTCTCCCCCTCGACTCCACGTGAAACGTGATAAGCTTGAGAGTTAAAAACTCTAACCCAAAATTCTCGAACCCTAAAAAAGAAAAAATAAATTTCCCAATTCCCATCCTAATTTCACACTTTAAAGAGTGTAATAAGATCGCATCAATTTCTTTTCTTTTTTTTTTTAATTGGGAAAATAGTTTTTGATAGGGGATGGCTATATTGGAAGAGATTGCACAATCGTTGGAGATGTGGTTGAAGTTGAGAAAGAAACAGCAACCCTACGTTGACCCGGATCTAGACCCGGTTTTACTGGTTCCGGGTATTGCCGGGTCGATTTTGAAAGCCGTGGATCATCAGAATGGGAATGAAGAGCGGGTTTGGGTCCGGATTCTCGGTGCCGACTATAAGTTCCGTACCAAGCTCTGGTCTCGCTTTGATCCTTCTACTGGTAATTCTTTCTTTCTTTTTGCTCAAAAGAAATTTAGTGGAACTTTTGATAGGATCTTATATTTTGTTGAGTATTTTTGGAGAATTTAAGGAAGTTTATATTCATTAATAATTAAAATCAACTGATGCGTGTGGGGAACTGTGAACTAATAATTGGTAGAATTTGCTGAAAGAATTCTCAGTTGACTTTGGTGTAAAAAAGTTGAAAATATATACTTTTTCTATATGATTGTGATAGTAAATTTTGTCCCTTTTTTTTTGGGCCTTGAAGTTATGAGGAGTAATTATGATATTGTTGGTTCATTGGTTGTGAAACAGGTAGAACCGTGTCCTTAGATCCAGGCACAAGTATTAAAGTTCCTGAAGAAAGATACGGACTGTACGCCATCGATGTCTTGGATCCTGACATGGTATATTTTTGTATTTCTCTCTATCGTTTAATGATTGATCAAGGAAGTTGTTTTGGATATTACTTAAAAACTGATATTGCTACCTTTTCTAAAAGTTAGATTAGAGTATTTTGTATGAAATGCTTTGTCAGTAAAAATGAGACTTACAGATCCTGAAATGCTAAGAGGACCCATATCTAAGTGTTTCCTTAAGTTTGTCTGGAACCTAAGGATATGAATAATGATTGGTTTTGATGAACTCATTGTTTTCATGCAGATCATCGGTCGTGAGTGTGTTTATTATTTCCATGATATGATTGTTGAAATGATGAAGTGGGGTTTTCAAGAAGGGAAAACTCTTTTTGGTTTTGGTTATGATTTTCGCCAAAGTAACAGGTATAATCATGTTATTGATTAATTTGTTAATTATATCTCCCTTTTCATTTATAGATTTGTTTCCAGTGGTTGATTCTAGTTTCTCTTTTAGGTTGCAAGAAACAATGGATCGCCTGGCAGCAAAACTACAGTCAGTTTATAAAGCATCTGGAGGGAAAAAGATAAATATCATAAGTCATTCTATGGGGGGCCTTCTGATAAAATGTTTCATGGGCCTTCACAGTGATGTGAGGAATCCACTCTGATCTTCGTCTATCCCCTTCTTTTTTCTGCTTTTACCTTGCCATCCCCGTATCCTCTTCTTTTCCCACATAAAATTGTAGTTTAGTGCTGTATCTCCTTGTCATGCAGTGCTGCTTTTCTTGTGCAGGTTTTCGAGAAATATGTGAAGAATTGGATTGCAATTGCTGCACCATTCCGGGGTAAATGGTCTTTATAACTTGAGTATTATGCAAGATAATAGTTTTCAAGATAATAGTTTTCAAATCATTAATTGCCCGAGAGGAAACTGCAAAATAGTACAACAGTACCTGAACTAAACAATTCAATTTTAAATATCACATAAGGCGTATTAGATTATTTCTTCTAACTATATGATGTTGGATTTGTCCTGTGCATTTCTTGAGCTATGAGGAATCTGAGAACTGAAAGTTGTCAAAATATTGGATAGCAGAAATTACTGTACTGAGTAATTGATCCTAGGATGAGTTTTTTTCTTTTTATTTTCATTTTTTAATGAAAATTATAAACTATGCATTTCTAAACCCCTCCACAGGTTTTCCAAAATGAGAATTATCTTTTACATGTTTCATTGGAAGCTATCTTAAGCTTACTCATGAAAAGTCTGGCGCAATGCAGTTTTGTTAAACAATGGCTTACAGTTCCCTTGACTATGGTGGTTTTTTATAAGCAGAATTTGAAATATATAAGTTTCTCAAATTAATCATACTTAAATTACTTCAAAAGAACTTCATATGCTCAAAATCTGGTTCAATTTCCATCACTAAAGGATCCATCAGTTCAGGCAAAAAAAAAAAAAAGAGGGTCTAGGAGTGAGACTGCTGGATCTAATTTTGGTTCAAGTTGTTTATTGAGTTACAATTGAAATGTTTCCAACAGGTGCACCTGGATATATTGTTTCTAGCTTTCTAAATGGAATGTCATTTGTTGATGGGTGGGAACAGAACTTTTTCATTTCAAAGTGGAGCATGCATCAATTGGTATGTGATTATTTTTCTAATTACTTTTGTCATTTTCAACATTTCTACTTAGATGCCAGTGAGGGCATGGATTATCTACTGGTATGGCCCATACTTACAAATGTTTTTGAAAAGTCTATTTCTCACTAAAACTTTTTTTTTATGCTGTTAAAATGTCTCACTCTCACCTAATTCTGCAGCACTAATTCCTTGCTTTGTATTTTATGTGCTTATTTATTTTTTTGTTTAGACTTTGGTGGCAGAAATCTGCTGCTAGCAGTTACTTTATGAGTCGAGCTTCTGTTTTTGAATCTAAGTGTGATTGCTAGTTTTAGGCCAAAATTTTAAATTAGTATTTAGTAGGCCTAATGAATAATGAGGGTGCTTCTTTTTCCAGCTCGTCATACATTAGTAACCTCTAATGAAGTTTAATCTGTAGTTGGATGTTGGAAGTCAATTGGTGCCAACTCATACTACTCCACACTGCCTTGGAAGATTATGTTTGTTTTATGGTGCACACAGTCAGTAGGTGCAGCATGCAAGCATGTTGAAGTGTTTCTTTAGATTTTGTTTCCTATTTATTTTTTACTTCATTGTTATTTTTGAGATGGTTCAGGTTATTCATTTCTCTGTTGCATTATTCAGTTGATTGAGTGCCCATCAATATATGAGTTAATGGCTTGTCCACATTTCCATTGGGAGCATATGCCACTTCTTGAGATCTGGAGGTGGAAAGAAGGTTGTGATGGAATTCCTCGGACTATTCTAGAGTCCTATCGCCCTGGAGAAAGCATTGATATTTTTAAGGAAGCGCTTTCAGGCAACTCGGTAAGCTATGAACTTTGCTTATGCAAGAAGGAAGTAGTTAATCTTAGGTTGACTCTATTGTCAAAAATAAATAAATAAATAAAAAGGAAAAGCTTCAGTGTTAAGTACCTTAAAGTCAGGAGCTTTCTTTTAAAGGGTTCTAAGCAATTTCGTGAGTAGTTTGGTAAATGGTTTAAAATATTTGTTATGGTTTACCTGGAGTAAAATTTTTTGCATTTTGTATTCAGGTCGATTATAATGGTGAGAATATTCCACTACCTTTCAATTTGGAGATCTTGAAATGGGCTAAAGAGACACAAAAGGTGCTGTCTCATGCCAAGGTTCCTCCAGGAGTTAAATTCTATAATATATATGGGATCAATCTTGAAACACCACACAGTGTTTGGTAATGCCTCTCTTTGGTTGTTTTATTGAAAGTGCCCCATTATTCTTTTTGTTTCACTTACAAACTCCCTGGTATTTTATATACATCCTTTGATTTTTTCTCCCTTTCACAACTCTGCAGCTATGGAAGTGAGGAGACACCTATCACAGATATACAAGACTTGCGGTTTTTTCAGGTAAGTTTTGTTATTGAATGCTGCTCTCATATTCATGCTGTAGTTGTACAGGCCACTTCCGGATACTTCACAATTTTAGTTTTTTTTTTTTTTTAAACTAGTTTTTAAGGAAAATTTTTTGGTATGTATCGTTTGTATTCACGGATTTGGTTACTAATGCTGACTTTCTTCTGCATATCAGCCCACCTATGTATGCGTTGATGGTGATGGAACAGTTCCCGCAGAATCAGCCAAGGTTAGCTGACTCACCTTCTTACATTCTCTGATTTGATAGTTGACCAGATCAATTAAACCAAAGTGAATGTTCGGAACCCCCACCCCCCCTCCCCCCCCCCCAAAAAAAAAAAAAAAACAACTGTACCACGCATAACTCATGCTCTATCTTCTTTTTTATGAGATTATGGTTATTTATATATAAAGTAGATCCATGCACTGAATGCGGCTATGTGAGTAACCAAGAATGTTATGGTGACCACAGGCATTGAATTTCAAGTAATCTCATCCTTTGAAAAGGAAGTTCATTAGTAATATATCAGAAACTCAGAATAAATGTTTTGAGCGATAAATATGAATTGTGAAGCAGATGATCAAGCCATCATGAATTGATGTCTGCATGCCTACTTGTTTTATTTTTGGCATAATGGTTTTACTGCATGTCTTAACTATTCTATTTGAAACGTAATCTATTTGCGTATTATGCCAACGGTATTAAATAAGAACTAGCTGTATCTCTGACTTGTTTTGGTTCTTGTTATTTTCAGGCAGATGGACTCCATGCAGAAGCAAGGGTTGGAGTCCCTGGTGAGCACCGAGGAATTCTTTGTGAACCTCATGTATTTCGAATTCTCAAGCACTGGTTGAAGGCAGGCGACCCGGACCCTTTTTACAACCCAATAAATGATTATGTGATTTTACCGACAGCATTCGAAATGGAAAGTCACCATGAGAAAGGCTTACAAGTAACATCACTCAAAGAGGAGTGGGAAATTGTTTCTGAAGATCAAGACAATCTTGACAACATGGCTAGTAGAAAGCCATTCTTTAGCTCTATATCTGTTTCACAAGGGGGAAGTAAGCAATCCGCAAGGTCTGAGGCTCATGCGACTGTCATTGTTCATCCGCAAAATGAGGGTAAGCAACACGTGGAGCTAAATGCCATAAGCGTGTCTATCGACAGTTGATGCTTTAGAGTTGAATTGTTGAACTCAATGAAAGCAAGTAAAGGGCTCTTCTGTGTAACTCTTGTATATTACGAGCTCATGGCTTTGAACTTGAACCATGGTATATTATTCAATGCTTTAAGATGTACAAATGCATTTGTACATAGCTATTGTAAATAAATAATAAAAATAAACTGCTATTAATTGTTTAACTTTGTACTCAAAGCAATGGTGTTGGGAATAGTTTTGCAAAGCCAAATCTAGTCAAAGCCATAGTGTACTTATTTTCCAATGCCTAGACAGATGCCTTGACAACACTGGTGATGATGGATACAATCAACAAACAAAGAAATATTGCGAATCTGAAATTTCATTTTTTCTAGTGTTGTTAAGGCCTGCGCCTTGCGATTTAGCCTTTGACAACAAAAGTGTCTCACACCTTTTAGGGCAAGGCAAATTTGATCAGATGGATGCTTGGTGCGCCTAGGTATGCTTTTTAGTAAGGCAATAGACCAAAAAAAAAACTTGCCTGATTGAAGTCCTCTTTAATTTGAACATTTTCATTACGTGTACTTTTACTAATAAGAAAGGGATAATAACAAAATCTCTACTTTTTGATAATTGCGTATTCAACAACAGACATGAGACCTTAAAGAAATCATGCATGCATATTAGCCAAACAAAAATTGCAAGTTTTGTAGATAACTTAAGACTGCTCTTTAGAGTTTATTATCATAATTATGTGGTTTAAGCTTATTTTATATATATATATATATATATATATATTGATACATACAAAAACACACACAAATATATATTGTGCCTTACTTCACTCAGGTGAACGCTCCTTTTGAGACTTGCGCCTGAGACAATCTAAGGATCCTAGCGCCTAGACTGCGCCTTGCGCCCTTGACAATACTGATTTTTCCTATCTGGAAACAATGTTACACTATAAAAGGTACCATTATCTATTATTCTTTCCATAGCCTGCAGCAAGTATATTGACATTCGGCAACGAATATATATTATAGGGTTTCAAAAGTTCTAGGTTGAAATATTTCTTGAAACGATATTTAACCAGTTTAACCCTGAAACAACCATATGCCACCAGCTTTGCATATTATATCCAAAACAGACCACAAATCATATCATAAATCCTTAAAACATTGTAAATAGATTCTAAAACGGTCTAATGCAATGCAAAGTTTCTAAATGCTAAGTGATTTAGATCAAAATAACGAAAGGATAAGCAAAAAAATCTAGCCAATTTTCTCAGACAAGACTCTTCACCCTCTCCATAATTCCATGCTCTTTAATCCAATTTTCAAGCATACGGTACACCGATTCATAATCTTCAGAGAACAAAGTAACATAGATAAAACAAGAACCACAACAAACCATCAATCAAAGCCATTAAGTAGGAAACTGCATAATTTAATTCATGCAGCTAAATTGGCAATCAAAACTTCAAAATCATATCCCAAGTAATTATAACATATTAAAACATAACAAAAATTAAAAATCCCAACGATTATTGAAAATTAAATCCTAACACCCAATGAAAAAAAAAACTATAAATTCATCTTTTGCACGAGCCTAACAAGGTCGAACACCTACTCAATCCCCACCAGCCTTCTGATAAACATAAGTGAGTCCACACTTACCGCAGTAGTGCCTATCAAAATGGTTAGCCATGAAAGTTCCGGCACCACACTCCGCGTTAGGGCACTCTTTCCTCAGCCTCTGAACCTTTCCCGACTCGTCCACCTTGTAAAACTGGAGGACGGCGAGCTTGACCTTCTTCTTCTTGTGCTTGATCTTTTTGGGCTTGGTGTAGGTCTTCTTCTTCCTCTTCTTGGCGCCGCCCCTGAGACGAAGGACGAGGTGTAGGGTGGATTCCTTCTGAATATTGTAGTCAGCTAAGGTGCGGCCGTCTTCGAGCTGCTTGCCAGCAAAGATGAGGCGTTGTTGGTCAGGTGGGATGCCTTCCTTGTCTTGAATCTTGGCTTTGACATTGTCGATCGTGTCAGAAGACTCGACCTCTAGGGTTATGGTCTTTCCCGTCAGAGTTTTGACGAAGATCTGCATCTTCCGGAGTTGCCTGTAGAAGCGGCTAGGGTTTCAAAATGGGAGATGAGTGTTGGGTTTTTACCTTTTATACGAGAGAGAGGAGTTAGGGTTTTTGTGGGTTGGTTGAGTGTCGAAATTACGTAATTGCCTATGTTTACTAATTGGGTCGTTGGGAGAGCCCAATCAAGCCTGGTGCAAAGGACATCAGGAATACTTTCATTTTTATTATTAAACTCCGACCTGAATTTTACCCAAATTTATAATTTCGAATTATTATTTAAAAATAATTTAATTTATAATATTTAAATATTTTATGATTAAATTTAAATAAAATTTTTTTATTAATTAAACGGTATTCATGTCAACTTAGCCAATCTAAATCAAAAAATTATATTCTCAAATCCGACTCAATTTAATCTATTCGAGCTAAAAGGGTTATCCAGTCCCTAAACATATCTAAGTTAAACAAAAGATTGAAAACTTCAACATTGCTATCTTGATATTGTGACGAATTTCTGACATTTGCAGCAGTTTTTACCATGAAAAAAAAAAGAAAAAGAAAAAGGAAGCCTGACAATATCGTTACGAACTTCTGAAGAATTTGTTCATGTCCAACTTGCACAGTTGCTTATGATATTCTGAAACATCCTAGTTCCTACATTAAAATGGCAACTCATGTTCAGCCTGAGGTTAGAGATTCGCAACTTTTGCAGAACCTGGACACCATAAGCTATACAAACTTTTAACTAGTTTTTTTTTTTCTTTCTGTTTTACCTAGTTTGTGCTCTTCTGTAACGAGATTCTTGATTTTGATAGACAAAATACTTCTAAGAATGAGAAATTATAGCTGAAGATTACATTAAGTGATGTTCTCTACATTTTGCAAATAGCCTATCAATTTTTTTTTTCTCCGCAATAACTGTTACAAGAAAGAAAACTGGTGGCTAAAGATCGGGAGATGCTCTGTCCTATCGATATTGGTCCATTAGTTCTTTCCAAGAGCAACGACAGCAGCATTCATGTCTTCGGCTTTTACTGGTTTGTGCAGCTGCAAAATAAGGTTCCCAGAGTAAGGTAGGAAGTACTTAACTATACCATTATCAAAATGAGATCCAAGTTAATACAACCACAATCTGTTACAAGGTTATCATCTTGGTGGCTTATTAAGTCATAAATAAATAATTCAAACTTGAACCAAGACTGCAAGACCACAGCCAACTTAAGCAAGGATTGAATCATTTTGAATGGATCAGACTAAATATAGGCTTGCCTTTGTCCCAATGAATGTAATAGCAAGAATTAGGGCCAAAACAACCAGTATCAATGCATATTTCTTGGACCATTTGGTAACATAATGATGGAGAAACTTACAGCTTCTGCAACAGCAAACCAATGGAAAGCACGCAAGAAAGGATCATCTTTTGAAGGAGGATCATCATGATTCCAATACGTTATTTTATCGAATTTGGCTTTCATTTCCCAATTGTCTGAGCTCCCTTCAGATACATCACAAGCTTTTCTCTTGCCTGAGTTGTTCTTTCCTAGAACAAAGCCTGCAGAACAACCAGTACAGATTCTATCGAAATACACTGACAGATTTACATGAAAGTAATCAAAAGAAACAAATAAAGTAGAATCAAATGATGCTAACTTCTGTAAACGGCCATTCTACATGCCTCCAAGTTAAGATAACCTCGGCTTATGTTAAAGAACTCAAAACTCCCTGGGAAGAATTTTGAACCCGGTATTGCAACCCAGGAAAGATTTAAAAAATTGAACAGGAACAAAGAAGAAGAAGAAGAAGAAAACAAGAGAAATGGGAAACGAAACATTTGACTATGTCATCACATCTCTTGATATTGCTATAGTTTTAGCATGAAGCCTGCTGCAAGGCCAGTGAACTACATAAAATCTATAAAATTTTAACCAAACAGTTGAAGCAGAAGCAAGAATGTTCCGGAACACCGAGATACAGCATTTCTTTCCAGGGAATTACTACCTTTCACTCACATTAACCAATTCAGAAACTCACAAGACCAAGTCCAATAAATCAATGTCAATGCAATACTTTGCTCTTTGTTTATAGTAAATGAAAATTACTACACTTTCAAAATCAATTTCCTCTGTTCAGACAGTTTAAATTATCCTCCTCAAATAATTGGGCTTGAAATACAGTTAGAACTCAGAATTCAAGTTCACAGCATCAACAAAAATTTCATCTTTCCAACAAAATTAAGTAAAGAAAATCCATTAAAAAATCCAAACAAAAAGAACAAAAAAAGAAGAGGAAATTACCAGAATATCCATATGGAAGATAGATAGTAGTTCCCTGAAGCTTCCTTCCTCTAAAATGTGCTTCCTCTACGGCTAACCCATCAATCTCCATCCCTACTTAACATAAAAACCCAAAAGAAGTAAAAAAAAGAAAAAAACTTTACCTTTGCATAAGATATAAATATAAGAAAAAACATACCTATAGGTTTGGGTTTGAAGTATTGAGAAACAGTGCAAGGACCGTTGAATTTGATGCAGCATGGGAGGCGATGGATTTTACCACTTAGATTCACTTTCTCTTCTTTATCTATATGGCTGAAGTTTATGCTCCCTGTTGTTCCCCTCTCCTCCTCCATTTCACCACTTTTTCAGTTCAAATCCTAACCCTACTTCTTTGAAACCCCCAAAATTTGGGCTTTTTTCTACGACTTCTCGGTCCTCACTTGTTCTCTACACCCAGCTTTTTTCCCGCACATTTTTCCATTTTTTTCGCCTAGGTTTGTGTTTTTTTTAAAGAAAAAGTTCATGATTGCCTCAAAAGTATCCACACAAAAGTGTGGAGCTAGTAACGTCTTAGCTCAGCCGGTAAAGCTTGTAGCTATTAACCACGTCGTCGTGGGGTTCGATTCCCGCATATGGTGATGTGTTCTTAAACTTAGAAATTATCCTTTTCCTTTTATTTATTTTTTTTTTTTACGCCCAACGGAAGAGAAGAAAGAACAATCACAAATACTGGTGATCCACCGCTACGCATCGGCACCGTACCTCCGTGCTCCCCACAATCCCATCCTCCATTACGTTCGCCGGAAAACTCCAACATCATCACCCATAATCTCCGCAACCTTTCCTTGCCGCATATCACCATCCAGTTTTTCAACCGCGCGTAAAATGACATCGTGACTAGTGTCTATACCAACCTCCACTTTTTGTACATGTATCTGGCCAACTCTATGCTTCTGCTCCTCAAAATTAGCCATTAACATCCATTTCTTCGACTTTCTAACTCCAGTGATGTCAACGCCTTGGAGCTCTGTGCCAGCACCGGTGCAGCTTCCCTCGATATGGAGACCAGGTCCTTCCTTTTTTCCACACTTATAAGAAAGATAGTTAGTACTGTATCGGTGGATGCATCGTTTTTGTTTTAGTACAGGTACATATCAGTATCAGAGTGTTTCGATGTATCATTTCACGTTTATCGGAGTTTGAATATTTTTAATTTATATATATAAAAAACATTTTTAAATATAAAATAAATGAGAATAAATAAATTATATATATATTAAATATTCATCAATTATATATAATGTTTTATAAAAAACTTTCATCAAATATAAAAAAATTAATATCAGTTAAGTAATAAAGTTAAAATGTTTTAATAATCATTAAATTTATGAGTAATTATGTCTAAGATTCATCAAATTTATCAGTAATTATATATAATATTCATCAGATATTAGATCAATGTTAGTTTAACTTTTTTTTATAAGCTTATATTATGTACCGATCGGTACAGCTATTTTCGATGGGTACCACTAAAACAGGCCAGTAACTACCTATACGACCAGTACAGATCGAAACAAAGATCAAAACGAAACTAACTATCACGAGTACCGTTGTATGTCAAAATCGATACGTACCGATAGGTACGGCGGGTACCGGCTACATTGCCCTTAAGTCTTATCCACTACCCAACTACGAGAATTTTACATTTTTGTATTCAACAAAGGAGATTCATTGTTTTGTCGATGGTTAAATGCTTGCACTTAGTCAGCTGTAGTTTTAACTGCCCTTTATTTCTTTGCATTTTATAATTAAATTTGAAAAAAAAGGGTTGCAATACATTGCAATGGAAGGCTGGCATGATCATAAGGATAGCAACGGAGAACCAAAACCAAATCTCTTTGTCTTCAACTTTGCTTACTGGTTTTTATGCTTTTACTTGCTAGGTAGCTTTTATCCTGATATACTCATTAATGTGTCCTTTACTTTGACATGATTTTCTTGGTTTTATATATATATATATATATATCAGGCTGTTTTACCACAAACTTACACAAATGTTTACTTGTCTTCTGTGATCGATCTGCGCTATTTCTTTGACAGGCAGATGCCTGTTTACTACCATTTTCAATCCAACCCGACTTGCCAATGGAGAAGGCTCGACGTAGGAATATGATACTCTTTGTATTTCATGTTGAGTTGATCAGCCTAATTAGGCATTAGAAACCTCAACTTCCATTTCATAGCATCCGGATTCTTGTTTGACATTTATATAACCAAAAATAGATTAAGTTTCAAGCAGCCGTGTTTTAATTATCGCCAAAGTCCAGCAACGCATGGAGTTGATTACAGGTAAATACATGTAATTTTCATTTCCTCTGCATATATATTCAACCATAAATCTCTATGCTCCGGACATTGTTAATAGGAAATGAGCAGGAATCAGTGAATCAAGTTATAGCAAGATAAAGATTCTGCATTCTGAGTATTTTTTTTTTTTCATTTAAACATATATCACATGTCTGCTCGATCCCATTTTCTAGATTATAAGAAGAAGAAGAAGAAGAAGAAGAAGAGGTACAATATATATATATATATATATATATATATAACCTCTGAGCTATTGACTTTTCTTTTCTGAACAGTTAACTTTTTCTTTTCCATATTATCACATGAATCCAAAAAATTCTGATTTAACAAATTATTATTACCAGCAAGAAAACCAAATTATCCAACAATAAAAAAGAAAAAACAAAACAAATTATCTCCTCATAATTGTCACGTATATATATATATATATATAGAAAAGAAATTCCCAGTGCAACAACAGCCATTACTTCAAAAGATACTCCCAACACAAATAAGCGAACTTAAATCTTTCTTTTTTCCTCTTTGTTTTCAGCCAAGCTTTCAATTGGGAGGCTTCCATGGGACAATATATATATATATATATATATATATATATAATCATAATTTGGACATCACAATGTCATTGGGACCCTTTCAAAGCTTCCCACAAAGAAAAATCATCGAAGTAATCGAAATATTTTCGCAACTGGATTTTCTAAGCTCAATATTTCTTGTTGTTGGACTATATTATAATCAAATCATTTTACCTACTACATTGGTATTGATTTTGCAATCTTAATATAAAAAAAAATTAAAAGAATCTTCATTATGAAGATGTTTATCAGTTTTTTTGGTTAAATAATCTAAATTTTAAAAAAATTTGTTTAGTGTACCTAATTGTTAAATAGGTGAAATGTTGAAATCATTAACATAACACTCTCACTTTTCATGACAACTAATATTCACAGATTTTTCTAATAAAAATTATTTTAAGTGTATTTAATATTAAAATTAATATTTTCATACAATTAATATATAATGATTTTTGGTGTTAAAAAGTAAAATATAAATTTATATATAAATAAGAGTTTTAAGTGTTATAAAAAGGAAAACAAAATAAAACATAATTTTGAGACATTAAAAAAATTGTAAACAAAGAAGCTGAGAAAAAGAATTTGTAATATTTGAATTGAAAATCTATAATACCATAAAAAATGATTTATCTATTTATTTCAGGCAACAATCAACTATTAATCTCAATTAAGTTTCTTAAACTTTAAGAAATTTAATCTTAAAAGACAGAATATAATAAAAATCCTAACTTTAAAATCAATTAAGTAATTGATTAAAAAAAGGTTTAAAAAATAAGCCAATTACTAGTACCCAAAAACTTTCCCAACCCAAAACTGTTGCTTTCTCCGTTTAAAATTTAAACCTCACCAAATTTAGACCCTTTTCGCTTTTCCTTTTTTTTTTTTTTCTTTTCTTATTTCTATATGTGAAAAAGGCAAAAAGAAAAATAAAGAAGCTCAACAAGAGTGATTCTGAAGAGAAAGGGAGGGAAATCAGTAGAAAGAGAAAGAGAGATAGAGAGCTTCAAATCCCAGATCTCTCTTTGATTTCTCTTTGAAACCCAAATTCCCATATAACAAAAGTTGTAAGAAAATGGTGCAGAAATCATTGATCTATGCATTTGTAGCTCGTGGGGAAGTTTTATTAGCTGAGTACACTGAATTCAGTGGGAATTTCAATTCCATAGCTTTTCAATGCCTCCAAAAGCTTCCTTCTTCCAATAACAAGTTCACTTACAACTGTGATGGCCACACCTTCAATTACCTTGTTGACAATGGCTACAGTTAAGTTCTTTTTTTTTTTTTTTTTACTTTTATTCTTCATTTTCAAGAATTTTAATTATTGGTTCCTCGATTTTATAGTCTGGGTCTCTGGGAATGAGTGGAAAACCAGATGAAATAGAAGAGAATGTTTGGGACTTACTTCTTTTTTTTCTTCTTCTTCTTTTGTTTTTAGGTATAATTTGATCGCTGGAAAATATATGGGATTTGGGATCTAGAGGGGAAATTTTGATTTGGGTTTCTCCCATCGGATTACTAATGAGAAAATTGCTTGTTATAAATGGAAAAAATTGAAACTGTGTTTTATCGCTGCTGTTTTTTTAATGTTAATTAAGTTTGTCTCTGGTTATTGTGCACAATAGTATTGAAACTACTCAAATAGATTGGTTTGTAAATGAGGGTTCATGTGGAGATCTTGGGTTTTTCTATTTTTTTTTTAACTTAAAATTTGCCTATGTGTGGTGTACGTTGCTCGTGCAATCTGAAGGTTGTGAAGGCCCATGTGCAAGTGTGATTTTTTTTAATGTTATGAATTTCCTCTGAGGATGATTTAATACATCGTATCTTTATATTGTTATGCACTAACTTCGAGTGCAAAAGTATATCCTTATGACTAACACTTCTGTATTCCACATAATGGTGAAAGAGAAGGAGAGGGAGGGGGGAGAAAAGATATTGTTCGAAGTCTATTTAAAAATCAGTGAAATTTTATTGTTCATGATGCATTCTGCTTCAATGAAGTCCAATTGGCTCCTTATTGGGAGATCCTCCAATTCTCATTGTTAACTCTACCAGAAAATGGTTTAACCAATTTGTTTAATTTACAGACAAAGCCTCAAACTCTTCCTCTTCATCTCTAAATAATGTATGTTTAGACAAATTGAGACATGGTTTCAGTCCAGGTAAAACTCGGCGGCATAGCATGTCAATAAATTTTTCCTGAGCAAATTTGACCAGACACAGTATGTCAGATTAATTTTTGTTTAGCAAACTACTTAGAAGATCATGAATTAATAGCAAGAAACTGTTGCAACTGATGCTATAAATATTTCCTGACTGTATGTCAAACTCGGCGGCATAGCATAGATGGCTTCACCAGTATACAAGCAAAGTGATGAGCTCAATAGGAGACAATGAAATGCATGTGACTAGCGGGAGTGGGATAGCGTTCAAGCAATTTATTGAACAAGTTTTTGACTGACATCGTATTCAGTTGTGGCCAACGGATGGTAATTAATGCGGTGGGAGACAATAGTAATATGGATGAAAAAAATGATGGATTTGCATTATTAATCTTGCACTGTCTTAAGGGTGATTACATTTATGTTAGGTTATATTTACTAGTCTCACTTGTTTACCAAGTGCTAGGTGATGCGGGATAATATCTCTGCTATTTTTAGCTATGGGCAGCCTTTCTTATGATGATGAATTGGACATTACCGATAATTTATTCTCTAGGCAGGGCCTGTTGCAGCATATGCTGATAATTGTTTCTCTATGCCTCTCTATGATGCCCTGCGGATGTTCCTCACTTTCTTCCCTTTTTCCTGCCGAGTAGGCTCTCTTTCTTTCGCTATACCCCTTCATCGCATGGTACCAAACTAGGTGTATAATGGCAATCTATGACCCAGCAATAATAGGTTCGTCATGAGCTGGCATTGCATTCTCCAATTCTTCCATGGTAGTAGTAATCAATTAGCTTAGAAAAATGTTTCAGCTGTGTTAATATACACGCTTGACCAAAGTCTAAATTTGAGTGAAGAAGTATATCGATATGATTAACAGCCCTGTATTGGACATTCCACATTAGTGGTGAAACCGGAGAGGGAGAGGGGAGAAAAGATACTATCAAAAGTCTATTTAAGAATCAGTGGAATTTTATTGTTTATGATGACTGACCCCTTATTGAAAGAGCCTTTTTGTCTTTATTTGCATTCTCATTGTTGCCTTCTTTTTTCTACTATGTTGGTAGATTGGCTGACTTTTAGATGTTGCAGCTTATTGTGTTGTTGCAGATGAGTCAGCTGGAAGGCAAGTACCTATTGCATTTTTAGAGCGTATCAAGGATGATTTTGTGTCAAAATATGGCAGCGGAAAGGCTGCTACAGCTCCTGCCAACAGCCTGAACAAGGAATTTGGGTATCTACCTCTGACTAAAATCATGAAAGTACTTAACAGGGATATCTCTTTTATTATTGTAGCAAATATAACATGTTTTAATCGCAGGCCAAAACTAAAAGAACATATGCAATACTGTGTTGAGCATCCTGAAGAAATAAGCAAGCTTGCTAAGGTCAAAGCTCAGGTTTCGGAAGTCAAAGGTGTTATGATGGAGAACATTGAAAAGGTAGATGTGCTTTGTTAGCTGCATCACGGTTATGCTCCTGTTGCTATGTTAGCTATTTTGAAATGGAGGGAATAACAGTAGAATAGATGATATGGGCTGGTGCTGTCGCTTTATATAGTTTACCTTTCATTTCCACTTAAGCTGATCTTTACTAAATAGTCATAGTGACAAGTGCCTTTGATCACGTTAATAATGCCATGATATTACTTTATTTCTATAGAATTTCGTCCTTTAAATCTTAAGGGTCTTTGTGAAATTTGTCTGGCATCGAATTTTTCAGTTAGTTTCAGTTGTTTGGTGGTTTTGCCAAATGCCAATACATGTCATATGCCACTGTGGAACTATCTGGTTCAGTTTTTTAAATATCACATTTTCTGGTAGGTTTTGGTTGATGTTGCCATCCTGCAATACATAAGGAAAATTGCAGTTTTCCAATTTTAAACTATGATGAGATTTTTGGTAGTCAACTAACTTATCAGAAACATGCTTTTGATAGTTTTCACTGAATTTCCTTCCTACAGGTGTTAGATAGAGGGGAAAAGATAGAGCTGCTAGTGGATAAGACTGAGAATCTTCATCAACAGGTCAGTGACTCTCTCTGTCATCTCTTTTGCTATCTTTCATGCATCAAGCTGGGTATCCATGCAAATCTAAACATGTAATAACTTCAATTAAGTTTGTTCTTTCTATTGATATTATGTGAGTTGACATTTGTCTTGGCGTACTCCGTAACATTATGAATTATCAGCAAGGGGAGTTTTAATCTTCAATATTTTATTTAGCCGAAGAAAAACATGAGGAATGATGGAAATGCACGAAAGGAGGCATTCTTTTTGGTAGCATTAGATGTTACTTGTTAGTTGAGTATGCTGGAGAGCTGCAGAATTTGTCTGATAAAACATCATGCGAGGAGACATACTTTAACGTGTTTTCACTGCAGCTACCCAATTCGTGTTCATGACTTTCTGAAATGATTTCTTTGCAGGCTCAAGACTTTCGAACTACTGGGACAAAAATCCGAAGAAAAATGTGGCTACAAAACATGAAAATCAAGCTGATTGTTCTGGGAATACTGATTGCCTTGATCCTCATCATTGTCCTCTCCGTTTGCCATGGGTTCAACTGTGGAAAATGATTGCTATTCTTGAATAGGCTTATTATCTTTCACCAGGGCTTTGTTGTAATATTGCGAGGGAAAGATCAATATATATATATATATATATATATATACACATATATATTATATAACGACTTAATATGTCAAAAAAAGATTAGCATTTAGCAATCACCAGATGTTTGATGAAAGTTATTTTTGATTGTGAACAAACCCTATAAGTTTTTATTATGTTACATGAATGTGCTTTTTGCAACAATCATAATTGGTTGTTAACCATCAAGCTTGATGGTCAATTGGCAAATTTGTTCTGGACGGTAACTTGTTTGATGTTGTCGTATCTTTAGCTCGATCTTGTGGGCCATTGATTGCCTGGTTGAAGTTCCCACAACATACGTTGAAATGCTTCTTTAGTCCCATGTTCCCCTTAGTTCGTCGCTCAAAGTTTTGCACCAATCAACAAGAACTGCGATTACTTTAGGACTTGAGAGGAGACAGGACTTAATATCCATATAATTCTTTGGACATTTGAGTTGAAAGTGCAAAGTTAATGCATCTATGGATCTGTTGACACAATCCTGAAAGAAGATTGCATGTTGAACGATGTAAAAAACTCGCTAAAGAAGAGAAATAGTTTTATATTTCCCACTGAACATTCTGCAAGCTGGTGGCCTAGTGGAGGCAATAGTTTTTAGCCATATACAATCAACTCATGTAGTTCCTGGGTTCAAGTCTCGCGACCAACCAAAAAGATTGCCAGAATAAAAACACGCACTTTCCAGCCTTCCTATTGAAGGACCTGATTTCCTGCCAGTGCCAGCCAAAAACTAGACTTCCTGGCAAAATCCTAAATGCTCAAAACTTCTAGTTTCAATCTTCTTGTGAGCAAGAAACTCTAATGAAATTACCACTTTCTTCTCTTATACCCAAGCGTCAGATTCTCCGTGGATTTGACAGGTTTCTTTAACTCTGCTTCTGGCACATCTGCCTCGTCATCTTTCGTTCGACTAAACTCGTCATTGCAACTGTAACTATTCACATGCACCCTTTTCCCTCCACCATTAATCCTGAACTTCACTCTTATTCTTCCCTTTGGCAAATTACCGCCACTACTACCATTTCTTTTCTCTTCAAAACTATCACGTTGCCATTCCGAAACCGAGCTAGAATTCTCCCACAACTCTTCCCCATGAGCTCTTCTATTGCAGTTCTTATTAATACCCACATCGGGAAACTCTGGTAACCATCCAGGGATATGAGCACCTCTTTGCAAACTCCCTGGAGATTCTTTCACTTCTTCTTGTCTTACCCTTTCTTTTGCTGCTGTCTCAATGGGCTTGGCGAAAGGTATTTCATCCGTGGAGCTCACAAAACCCGACAAATCTTCCAACACACTGGACTTCAACAAGCAACTGTTGTCGTAGAGAGTGGATGCACCCTTGAAACCTCCCTGGATGGCAATGTCGTGGAGGGCATTGGTGAGGTCCAGAATATTGGATTGGGTACGGCTGGCGGCATTGGAGAACGAAACAGCCGACTTGGCCAAGGTTTCCAGGTACTTGGTGGCTACCAGGGTGAGGGTTTCCAGGGCTGAGACCTGGCTACGCCTAAATCCAACTGATTTGCAGATCTGAGACACTGCTACTTTGGTTATCTTGAATGAGAAATCCCTTGGATTTGTTGTTTTCTGATCAATATTTGATTTTGTTTTAGATTTTGTTTTCCTCATTGTGGTGGTGATCGTAATCTAGGGACAACAGGAATGGAAAGCAGATTTGATAAACCCTAATTTTTGGGTTTTAAATTGGTTTTTAGGGCATGAAAGTAATTTTGCTATATGCAATTTAATCAGATTTATTTATTTTTTGGGAAAAAAGAAATTGGGCCATGCCAATGAAATTCAAGAAATTTTCATAAAAGAACTTCCAGTTTTAACAATTAAAACAATATTACTTTAAAATATATATATTCAATGAAACCTATTGTTTTACTAAATATTTTCTTTCAATATCTACTTAAAAGTTGAAACAAATTTGTTTGCTACATTCAATCAGAAACCACAATATTATAATTACCATTTTAAATGTATGCTTGAAAATTTTCTTGAATCCAAAATATGTTTCAGAATTTCTTCTTGACTCGTCCATTTGGAAAGAGGCCCATTATTTGGATCCTTGGTAAGGGACCTCTCCTCTTTGATTCTGTGCTACATTTTTACCCTTTTATGCTACACATTGCTGCTAGTGAAAGATCAAAGGGCTTTGGTTCAATCTGTTATTTATTTGTCATGGGCTAAGATGAAGTCACTGTGAAAATATCAGTTCATAACTTTAATTCTCAAAAAAAGAAATAAAGAGGTTAAATGCATCCGTAGTTCTTATATTATATTATTATTTTTAATTAAAATATTTTAAAAAAATTTTAACTCAAATAAATACTTAAATTATTATTTTGTTAAAGAGTTTATCCCATTCATTAACTTTGTTAAAAATGTTGATGTGACATATTTAACCAATTACACTAAGAGACATCGTAAAAAGCTAATGTATCATTTTTGAAAATGTGGCATTTCTGTCGCTTGTTATAATTTGATTGGATTTTACTTCTCACATCAGTGTTTATTTAATACATTATGTTAAATATTTACTTATTTGATAAAATGACAGTATAAATATTTATTTTGATTTTTTTTAAGTATTCAATTAGAAAAAGTGATATAATACAGACAATGGAAGATCTTCAACAAAATTTTTGGGGTGGCCAAAGTTTGTTACATCATACACATTGAACAAAATTATATACTTTGAAGTACTTATATTCAAAAAATTAATATATAAGTGGGTAGTAGTAGGCTAGCTTAAACACTTTATTTATTTATAGCTTTTAGTGAGAATAATAGATGGTAAACCAAATTTAAATGGGTAAAATTTTTTAATGTCTTACGATGTATTTTATATATATATATATAATATATAAAGTTTAAAAAAATATTCCAATCACTTATATATATCTGTCATTTATCTTATAATGTATTATATATATATATATATATATATATGTATATGAAGTTGAAAAAAAATTTGGGAGCCGTGGCCACCCGCGCCCCTTAAGATCCACCAATGAATGAAATGAACCAAACCTTGGAGATGCTTTTGCCCCAAGGTTCAATCTCTCTTGTTATATCTGAATTGTAGACTCAGTGACACCAACTTCATCTTAAATTGCTTAGGTTAGCTATAGCTTCTCATAGTTAAGTCAAGGTCGCCTTTATCCAACCAATTTGTAATGATCATTCAACAGATGATTTGTTCATATATCAGAAATCATGGAGGTTGAGGTTGAGGTTCAGCTTAAAAAGAGATCGTGAAATAATAGCTAATGAAAGGCGACCTTTGATGAACAACACACTACCTTCCTAAGTCCATTTTGAAGCATTTGGCATTGCAGATTTTGCAGTCGTCCCAGCTTTGTGATTGCACTGACATTGCACCAAGAAAAAAAAAAAAAAGCTTTGTTTCAATCATTAGTCTGACAAATATTTTCAACCTGGTAGATGCTAATGTTCGGAAATATAAGCCTTGAACTGAGCTTAGAGTGCTAGAAAGCGTATTCAAAGACTGACCCAAGTTACTGAACGGGACAAGCTGTTTGGTTCCATTGAAGTACAAGTGACTCACCTCAGTTCATTACCTTTGGATGCAATTGACCTGCCGCCCATCACCGTTAAAGTTTGCTACTATTTCTTCTTTCAACCAACAAATGTCTACTTCAACTGTTGAAGATTTTGAAGGCCAGATGGCCTGCCTTCAGGCCTTGATTCTGAACTTGGGCTACGCTGTATTTTGTATTGGAATTGCTTGTCGGATACCGTGGATTTGGGCTTGAATTAGCCCCAGCGAATGGATTGATTTTTGCCAATTTTGAGACACAATGATCACCATTTTCCACCCTTGTAAGTTTTAGTACTATCAACATCGAAGTCAAATCTGTGGACAATTTCCTTTTACTTTCCTTCCTTACATAATTATAAACGTGAAAAAGGGTGTGTCAAACAGTTCCCAACTTACCATTTTTCTTCAATTTGATTAGAGTCCGAAGATCTAAAGTTAGGAAGATATCTTTGGTGAATCTGCAATCATATCTGATTCCTTATCAGCTCCATAGTCAATTAGCATTGAAACTCCATAAAGAAAATGCAAATTTCAATGGTTATTTGAAACATTTCAGCTCTGCTGAATGCTGACCAAAAGAAAAAAGAAAAGAAAGTGGTTCCCCAAAATTAAATCCATCTTAGACCATCCCCCAACAAGCATTATAACAAAGATAAGCACAGATAAAAAATAGTCTACAACTACCCACAATGAAGAACGTTTACCAATGAAGTAAAAGAAGTTTGCATTTAGGTATCACCCAACAATTTAACACATAAAACAAGAAAATCTTTTTTTTTTTTTCTTTCTTGTGTATCAGGTTCATGAAAATGATTGCTGAATTGACCAGGATTTCTTGGATCCACTGGCTATTGACCTGAATCTCTTAATTGCTACTACAACTACTGCCATGTAAGAGGGCCAAGGCCAAATCTGATTACAGTCTTGTGGGCCACAACTAACGCCTGTTGATTTTACCAACGATTTCTTGCACCATCTGTTTTTGGTGAAGTGTCACGAACCGAATTCATTTAGATCGGTCTGAGGTGATTTGAGCTTGGTTCAAATTTCAAACAAAAATAAATATTTAATAACAGTATATT
>JBBYHM010000004.1:4804955-4818890 GCA_038381775.1 Adansonia rubrostipa | reverse complement strand
TTATCTTTAACATATTATAACACTAAGAATAAGAAAAAGTCGAAGCTTGTTAAAAATAAACTTAGAGAACGGATAGGCATTGACGTTCCTACTTTTTAAATATTATGGGACTCAACGAAGGTATCGTGCTTACTTATCCAAATTTAATTTAATTTAATTCAAAATTTTATTTTATTATTTAAAATATATTAAAATATTAAAAATTATTTTATATTAATATTTATATTTTTTTAATTAAATTAAATAAAAATTTTTATTATTTAAATAATAATCCAATCTAGTTGATTTGGATTATTAAAAAGCTATTTTAAATCTAATTCAGTTCGAATCGAATTTGTCAGACCGAGCAAGTAACTTGATCTTGAATAGAGCTAATATTGAACTTGTAGTGACAGAGTAATGTGTGTCATCTTGATCAGAGTCAAACTTATTCAAGGGTCAGATAATTTATTTGTCTTGGGTTTACATTTTTAATTATTCAACTGACCAAAACACTAATCATTTAATAATTTTTTTAAATTTAATTATAAAATTATTAATATAAAAATAATTTTATAATATTTTAATTTTTTTGAATAATAATTCAAATTTACGTGGCAAACTAAATTTGAATATGAACAAAGTATTTAAATAATTTTGAACCATCGTCTTGCCATAAACAGCTCTAATCTAGTCCTTAAATGCATAATTGCAACTCTACTTAATTTGAGGTTTGATAATTGAACGAGGGTTTTAGGGTGGGTAGGTTATTAATTCAAATTCGAACCCCTTTCAAACCCTTTAATTTACATTTTTACCTTCTCCTATTTATAGCTTCGTCAATACAATCTTAATTATATTCCTAAAATATTTTACAACGGACTTTATTTTGTTTCAATTTATATAGTGCTTTCACTATTTTTTGGAAATTCATAATGCATGCATATCATATAATACTTTGATTCCCAAAATTAGTGTAAAAATTTGTTAAGAATCATACTGTACTCGTATCATATATATATATATATATATACTAGTTTTGAACCCGTGTCATACACAAAAACTCATTTATATTCTAACAAATTTACTTAAAATAAAAGTTTTAAATTTATTAGTAATACAAAGTATTCATTCTCAACATTTGCATTTGAATATAAGTATGGGGTATGATTTTTTAAATATATAAAAAAATTTAAACAATTCATCATACCATATCAAATATATACTTGTATCTAACACTTATTCTAATCTGGATAATATAGCTTTTACAAACTCATCTTCAAAATTAAAACAAAATCATGAGGTCTCACCAAATACAAAAGGGATACACGATTAAAAGGAAAAAAAATGAAAATTTAGTATTGATAAGTGGTTATTCTAAAAACAAGACCTACACAAATAAGAACATACAAATAAAACCTCAACAAAACTAATAATAAGCAAGACTATGAAATAAATTTCATGCAAGAAAATGAATATAATACTACATCAAAGCAAAGGCGAAGAATAACAGGTAATATTTATGTTCAAGATCATGTGTATTTATATTACTATCCAGGGACATTACACTAAATGTTTCAAAAAATTACCACTAATTGTGTAATTTAATAACTTATATATATATATATATATATATATATAAATGAAATTATGTGATCTTTCCATTCAAAGTTCCAAATTTGAATTTGACTTCTCACCTAATATGATTTTTTTAAAAAAAGAAATATTTCTGTATCACATAGTCAATCTTTTTAAATGCCAAACTTTTCGTTTATGTTTATATATATAAAATAAATTTTATTTAAAATCTAATTCCATTGGCTTTGCTTGATTTATAAAGCATTAAGTTTTACGGTAAAAAAAGTTATGAATGAACAAAATTGTATAATAACTATTTTTTGAATAATAGGATACATGGTGCTTACTATATCAAAGAGCTAAAATATACATATAAAATGATTGCCTTTTTATAAATATATTATTTGTATTAGATATAAGATGTTAAATCCATTATATATAATTGAATTTCACAAAAAAAATTTTCACTGTTTAATTATATTTACGTTAGACTTTAAAAACATATATTCGACCAATTTTTTTTTAACTTTTCAACTAAATAAATGCTAACATTTATTGATGTAATGGAGGATATATATATATATATATATTATTATAATGTGCACAGTAAAATAGAGTAGTGATTATCTAGACATAAATAATTGTAATTAATTTTTTAAAAAAGTTATTTTTTTCAAAATTAAATATATATACACCAAATCGAATATATCAGTAAGGACAGCAACTGTTAAGCCATTACTCATGTAAAAAAGTTGAACTAGTTACAAAAAAATAATTGCCTTTTCGACCAAAGATTTTGGGCTTTTAACCAAAGATTCTGTCTCTTTTACCAATGGTGGAGGATAAATCAAATTCAAACTTTTGCAGATGAAATTTTGATCAAAATATTATGTCATTTTTGTCATATGCTAATTATTATCCATTATTTTCTCTATTTTCCGTATTTGAATTAATTTTTCCTCCATAATAACTGTCAAATTTCATTAAAGAACATTTAGGCATTTATTAGGCGACAAAATAGAATTAGTTTTGTTGTCAATATTTACTATCTTAATTAGTACTATACTTTTTTAGGACATATTTAATTGTTTAATCTTATTTTTTTTTTCGATTGACAATAGTTTAAATTCAAATCATATTTAATTACAACATAGACGGTCTGCAACAATGGGTAAAATAAATATAAAAATTGCATACCATAAAATAATAAAATTCACATAAAAGTTAATATTAAATGGTGGTTAAAAGCTTAAATGTTGTTAAGGGTAAATAAAATATTATAAGAAACAATAATTACTAATTATGCAATTTTCATTAAATATAGAATGAAAATGATACTGAATCAGTAAATGTTAAAAAGGATGAATAGAAATATTAGATTATAAATGAGACTGAACTTGTAAAATTAAAACCCTGTAAACTAAAAAAATTAGAGATAAAAGTATTAATTAATCAATACCAGTAACTACTCAGTTCTTCATAGCTTTAAACATGTATCAATTCCATCTTCACTCTATTGGGAAGCTTTTATGGCCTCAATTAGACAAAAATAGGTTGATTATTGCTAGAACTATTCATAAAAATATATACAACCCTATTTCTGAAAATAATTTGTAAAATAAAAAAATTCTCTTGAAAAGATATGTAAATGCTAATAAAAAGTTATAGAAAATAAATTTTAAATTTTGTAAGAAGCCAAGGGAGTAAAACATCACATATTCATTTTTTCTACTTTAAAACAATTACAATCTTTCCGAAAGTGACAAAACTCAAAGAAAGAAAACAAAAAATAACAACATGATACGCTAAATGCTAGAGAAAACCTACAAACATAATGAAAGTTGTTGAGGTCGAGCCATCTATTTATAATAGTGAATAAAAGATAAAATGGTTAAGATTTTAAATATAGATATTTAATGTATTTGATCATAAAAATAAAGAAATATTACAATAAGGATTCTGTAATACTTCTTTATTGTAAATTAATTAAAATATTTGTATGTCTTTGATTATTTGAATAATTGTTGGTTACTTTCTACTATGTGAACTTGATTTTCTTTTAAAATTGAATTTAAATGGTTTTAAATTAGTTTTATAAAATTAATTGGAGTATAAAAATATATTCTTTAGTATTTGTAGACAAATCCCTATTTATAGTAGTCTAATAAATAAATTTAATTTAATCTTTTCTATAAGCTATGGAAAGAAAATTAAAATTTTTTCTTACATATATGTAAAAAGTAAGTAAATTAAAAGTAGAAAAGGAAATAAATATAATTAATTATATAAAATATAACATTTTAATATAAAATTAAATTAAGTTAAAATAATAAAATGTGTCAAACATGGTTATCTTTTACGACCATCCTCAAGTTAACAATAGACTGCCTACATTAGATAATTACCTTTTTCACAAAATATTTTGGCTTTTATATATTTATATAAAATTAAAGTATACAACTATATTCTTTATTATTGGTAGGAACCCTTATATTAGAGTGGTTAGTAAATTTAATTTAATATTTTCTGTGAGATATAGAAAAAAATTAAATTTATATTATGTTTACGTATATGTAAAAGGTAAATCGATTAAAAGTATATTAAAAGAAATACATATAATTAATTATATGAAATATTTTAATATTAAATTAAATCTAGTTAAAATAATTAAATGTGTGATACAAGTTAACTTTTTACAACTGTCAACATGTCAGTATTATAGGTTATCCACATTGGATAATTAACTTTATCGCAAAAAGTTTGGCTTTTATATATTCATATAAGATTAGATTCTTTCTTATTCATAGAAAACTCTTATTTATTGTAATTTGATAAATAAATTTAGTTTAATATTTTCTATGAGATACCGAAAGAAAATGATATTTTATTTACTTACATAAGATAAGTCAATTAAAAGTATAAAAGAAAATAAATATAATTAATTATATGAAATATTTAATATTAAATTAAATCAAATCAAATCAAAATAATTAAATACATGACACATTACTACTTTTTAAAGTCGTCCACATATTTGTAATATAGATTTTCCGGGTTGGATAATTACCTTTTTGGCAAAAGATTTTGGTTTTTATATATTTATATAATTTTGACATTTTTTGTCACATATATAATAAAAACTAAAATTTTATATGTTGACGTATATGTAAAAAGTAAGTCAATTAAAAGTATTAAAGAAAATAAATATAATTAAATTTATGAAATATTTTAACATGAAAATAAACCAATTAAAATAGTTAAATGTGTGACACATGGTGACTTTTTGTAACAGTCCACATGCCAATAATATAGGCTATGCACATTAGATAATTAACCTTTTTTTCCAAAGTTTTTGGATTTTGTACATTTATATAAGATTATAGTATAAAACTATATTCTTTATTATTGGCAGAAACCCATTATTTATAAGTAAATTTAATTTAATATTTTTTATGAGATATGAAAAGAAAATTAAATTTTATTTATTTACATATATGAAAAATGCAAGTTAATTAATTAAAAGAATATAAAGGAAATAAATATAATTAATTATATGAAATATTTTAATATTAAATTAAATCAAGTTAATATAATTTAATATGTGACATAAATTGACTTTTTATAACTATTCACAGATCAATAATAAAGATTATCCACATTAGATAATTACCCTTTTTGTAAAAAATTTTACCTTTCCTAAAGCAATAAAATGACACATTAATATTGAAGATTTTAATACTCTAATAGCCAAATTATCCTTCTAGATTACACATTAATATTACTACCTAAATTATATCTAATTTATTGTTTAAATAATATATATTATTACCCTAACACATATTCAAATAACATTTAGTGTATATTTATGTATCTATGTTTTGTATCATATTTTTTGGACATTTTTTTCGGTTTCAAATTTTAAATTTGCCTAAGCCCTAGAGATTATTACTTTAAAAAATAGGATTTACTATTTATCAATGTGTTAAATTTATATAATATAAAGCATTAATGTGTTAAATTATAAATAAATATATTTTGTATCGTGAATACGATGTAAAGGATTGGATTTAATTTGATTCACCAACTCCTTAATGCACAAATGATGTAAAATCATTAATTGAAATCAATTTTTAATTGATCATGCAAAAAAGGAATAAAATCATGCATTTAATAAATTTACGAATACAACATATTAAATTTAATATTAATATTAATAAATATAAATATAAATATAAAGAGATCGGTGCAAATAAAGTGCAGGGTCAACAATAGACGGTTTATTACTACATCATAAAATTAAATGCACAGATAAATACCTATAGCTGTAAAAGAAATTTGTTACTAAAATTAGTGATTGATAATAATAAATTTCCTTTACAAATAATAAACAAATAAATTATTATTATTTTTTTAAGCAAATGTTTCTATAATTTAATTTATTTATTTAATTAAATGCACAGTCAACTATCCACAGCTGTAAAACCTTTATGGAATATTTATGCAAGAAAAGTAAGGAATTAATTTTTTTTAATTTTAGACAAAAAATTCATACAAGAAAAATCGAGGATATAATTCCTTGATTTTAGAAAAAAAATATATTATTGAAATTTTATCCTTATTCTTTTTGGATACCCTACCAAATTCTTCTAACTTCTCTTTTTCCCTTGTGCCTTCGATTGTTTTTCCATTCATACGAAAGTTATTGTTATCGTTTTCTCCGCTACAATTTTTACTTTGCAACATTCTTTTGTGTTATTGCTAAAAGGTAATTGTCCATTTATTTTTCATTATTGTTATCATTTTCTCTTCCCTGTGTGCCTTTTATCGTTTCTTACTCCCTATTCATATATAAGTTACTGTTATTGTTTTCTCTATTATAGTTTCTACTTTATATTAGGCTTTGTTGTTATTGCTAAAAGGTAGTTTTCTATTTATTTTTCATGATTACTGTTATCATCATTTTCTCTATAAACGTTTATTTTTTATTATTGTTATTATCTTTGTATACATTTATAAGCAACTTTACTATTTATATTTTAAAATAATTTCAATTATTTAACATTAACATTAATTTATTGGCAATCTAACTTTAAAAGAAATCAGATAAAAACTTTCTTTTTTTAATCATAATTTCAAAATTACTATTTACTTATAGGTTTATATAATTGCAATATATTTTTTGTACACTTTATATAATTAGATAAGATTATTATTAAATAAAATTTAATAACATACAATATACAATTATTAATTAAATATTTGGGTGTATAATACTCTACAAGCAAATTAAGATTTGCCATGTGTTTCACTTTTATTTTTAATTAATTTTTAATTATGTTTAGGGATATGTATCATCTTAGCCATGCTTATGGAGTCTACAAACACCTCTAGCCCTGTATAAAATAATTTTCCTATTTAATAATCCTAATTGTATATATTAATATACGTGTCAAATAATATGATAAATATGTATATTTAATACTAATTATTTGTAATAAATTATACACATGATAAATATGTTTATATATGAAAGTATAAATAATTACGATAAATTATATGGGATTATTATATAAATAGTTGTTTAGTTTTTAATTATATATTTTTAATTGTAAATATAAGTATTTTATATCTTTAATTATTATAAAGAGTTATAATATACATGTCAAATAGTATTAAACCTGTAAACTAAATACATATTATTTATTTATAAAGAACCAAATTATAAGCTTATATGGGTTTATGTTTGCAAGGGTCTATTTAAAATCATTCACAAAGAAAAATATATTTAATAAGTTTATTTATCGGATAAAGTAACACCTACTTCAAAGATTCCAAGACATATAAAGAATCAATTGAAGCATCTTTGCCCTAAGAACTTATATAGAAGAATCTCCGATGAAGAAAGTTTTATATAAGTTTAATGTTAGGATGTCGAAAGTTTACGTTCTTTACAGTTAAGGACATTATTTATTTTTTGAAGATTATTATATTAAATATAATATTATATATGAGTTTTCTTAATTTTACTAAACTAAAATATTCCAAATCCAAGTAAAAAAAATAGACGTATTGTCCTATAAACTTAAAACCTATATTCTAAATAAATTTATTAGAATAAAATATACTTTTGCGCATTCCGCAAAGTTTAAAACTAGTTTATATAAGATTGGAGTATGAAAACTATATTCTGTATTTTGATAGAAAACTCTTATTTATATTAGTCCAATAAATAAATTTAATTTAATATTTTTTGTGAGATATAGAAAGAAAATTAAATTTTATTTATTTACATATATGTAAAAGTTAAGTCAATTAAAAGAATAAAAGAAAATAAATATAATTAATAAGTGAAATATTTTATATTAAATTAAATCAAGTCAAAATAATTAAATATATAATACATAACGACTTTTTACTACTGTTCCCATATTAATAATATAGATTACCCGCATTGAATAATTACCTTTTTTGTAAAAAGTTTGGCTTTTATATATTTATATAAATTTTAATATTCTGAGATATAAAAAAAATTAAATTTTTATATGCTGACATGTATGTAAAAAGTAAGTTAATTAAAGGTATAAAACAAACTAAATATAATTAATTATTTAAAATATTTTAATATTAAATTAAATCAAGTTAAAATAATAAAATGTATCACATATGATAATTTTTTACGACTGCCCACATATTAATAATATAGGCTATCTATATTAGATAATTTTTTTTCTTTTTTACGAAGATATATAACGCTTTTTGTACCACCCTCTCTAAATTCCATCACAAACTAACACTTTAAAACATTAGGTGAACACAAGCAGCCGCCAGCAAAACACACAGATTTTGTGGTAAGCAACCTGAGATTATTATAATTTCCTTTTAAAGAGTGAAAGAATAGGAACAATCTTTATATTAAGTAAGGTAGGAAATTAAAGTAATCTGTTTGTTATTTGCTCTTGTTTCCGTAGTGTCTATGCTTACATCCAAAGGTGACGACGGGAAGGCATGGAATTTGATGCTTCTATCAAGTGGCACGTTTCAAGCCTTGAATTAAAAAAAAAAAAGTGAATTTTATCATTTTATTTAAAAAAATTTATATTTTTATTTGACATAAATAAGTCTTTATTTTTTAATTTATGTTTAAATAAATCTTTAACTTTTAATTTATAAATAAATAAACTCTTAACCTAAGTCAATATTTCATTTAAAATACTAGTTTACTTGGTCAAATAAAAAATAAAGGTTGTCTTGAGTACGATAAGAGTACAAGTCAAGAGTTTTTTTTTTTTTTTTTTTTAATATTTTAGCCATTGAAGAATCACCTACTATAGTTCATTTTAATTTCTAAATTAAAGTATTCTCATCCTCTTTGTCCTTTTTATTTTTTAATTTTTATCTAATTGACATCTTAGTGTAAGAACAAATAGGTTGATTTAAACTAAAGGTGGTAGCAATATTTGGGAATGAAGTTAGGCATAATTAAGTATAAAGAAGATTTAATTTTCTTCAGATAATTGTTCAGGGGATAATAAAATTTGTTACAAATTCCAATCAAGTGAATAAATAAAATAAAAGGGGAACGAATGAATAAGTTTGTCCTATTCTTCTTCTTTATTGGATAAAAAATATATTTTTCTTTAAATGTTACATATATTTTGTTATAGCAATGAAAAAAAATTAGCCCATGATGTTACTTCTCTGTATATATAGATCCCTAATTGTGCAGTATCCCCATAATTATTCAAAGCCGCAAAAACAATTAATCTTGCAGGTGAGGTGACCAAAAAAGAGTCAATGTCTTCTTTTTCATTTGTCAAGCTCTTCTCCGTCTTCTTGATTATCATCTCCATCTCCACTCCCCAAGCACTTTCAGTAGCACCAGAGGAATGTGAGACAGAAACTGATGGCTGCACCAACAAAGAAAAGGCCTTACCCCTCAAAATCATAGCCATTTTCTCCATATTGATCGCTAGTGTTATAGGTGTATGTTCACCTTTATTCACACGTTCCGTCCCGGCTCTTCATCCTGACAGAAGTTTATTTGTAATCGTTAAGTGTTTCGCAGCTGGAATCATTCTAGCGACCGGTTTCATGCACGTGTTGCCAGATTCTTTCGACATGTTATCATCTGAGTGCTTAGACGAGAACCCATGGCACAAGTTTCCCTTCTCAGGATTTGTAGCAATGTTATCTGCAATAGTGACTTTAATGGTGGATTCCATGGCTACATCGATATACAGCAGGAAATGCAATACTGGGGTTATCCCAGAAACTGTGGGAGGACAACATGAGATGGCTGTGGTTAATATTCCACAATTTCATGGCCACCATCATGATCCAAAAGCTGCAGGAAATATGGATCAACAGTTGATGCGTTATCGTGTCATTGCCATGGTAAGAAATTTCAGCTTTAAATATTATTATTTATGGCATGAATATCAACAGATAATATATATATATATATATAACAAACTACTAAATAACATATTTTAATTAATCATCTACGCTTGACTTATGCATAGCATAAATTCACATGCAGAAAAAAGATGCCGTGGTCAGATTCGTTAGTATATGGACTTTTCCTGCCGAACCATAAAAATATGCATCAGTGATGAAGATAATGATAATATAAATAAAACAATACGTCAGCAAGAGATTTCAACTGTTTGAACATGCTTACAACTTGGCCAAACATTTCTGTGCATGTTTTATTACTCAGTTTATTGCAAGCAATCTGTGTGTTGTCTGAAATGCTCTAGTTCTCATGTTTTGTAGTCATATGAGTCAGCTAATTATCACCAAAGTGTGTCCTAAATGTTCATTGATCAGGTTGGGTAAGCTCAAATAGCAAAAAATTTGCTTCCCAAAATCCAAACGCAGGCTTTGGACAAATCTATGTCCAACAAAAAATAGCGGATTAAATATATATATATATATATATAGATTATTATTAATTATATCGACCGTGAAACTTTTTAACTCTACAAGTCTAGTTAAAAAGTCATTTCATATCTCATTTATTTATTTTTTATTTTTTTAAATATATAGTAAGGATATGTGATGATCTTTTAACTCTGTTTGTGAAGTTTAAAAACTTCACCTTAAATGTACCAGATAATTATCCTATATGTATATATATTGTTTTCATTAGTTCCAGATTGATCCAATTGATGGGTCTTTCATAGACACTTATCGTCATTAGATGTTATCCAAATATGTATCATAAGAAAAAGAATAAATAAATTGAACTAAATTGATTTGAACTAAGCTGAATTATTGGATCTTTTTAAGCATTAAATTGTTCACATAAGTCTGTCAGCATGTGCAAATGTTTTTGGGCAAGACAAAATATTATATTATATAATTGAAAGAGGAGAAAAAGAACAGAAATTGTTTGTTTAGTGCGGCTTGATGAGCAACTTAGCATGAACCTAGTGTCTATGATTAGTTCATTGTAGCCATAAATGATAAATCTACGTACGGTTGGTAGGTATTAGAATTGGGAATTGTAGTTCATTCCGTGGTAATAGGGCTTTCACTTGGAGCCTCAAACAACACTTGCAGCATTAAAGGTCTTGTGGCAGCCCTTTGCTTCCATCAAATGTTTGAAGGGATGGGCCTTGGTGGTTGCATTCTTCAGGTAATTAATATATTATCCCTTTCGTACAAATTAATTAATCAATCCTTGTATATATTCTCTTCAATCTCCAGAGCTAATTAGGCTCCTGCTCATCATTAATTTTCTATATATTCCCTCACAACTAATTTTGTATATGGGTTTATATACTTACTGTTTTGATGTAGGCTGAGTACAAAGTGTTGAAGAAGTTGATCATGGTGTTCTTCTTCTCTGTGACAACCCCATTTGGAATTGCACTGGGAATTGCACTGTCAAAGACATACAAAGAGAATAGTCCAACAGCCTTGATCACAGTAGGACTGCTGAATGCCTCGTCGGCTGGTCTTCTGATTTACATGGCTTTGGTTGATCTTCTTTCAGCAGATTTCATGGCTCCAAAGTTGCAATCAAGCATTAAACTTCAAATAAAGTCTTATGCTGCAGTTCTTCTAGGTGCTGGTGGCATGTCTCTCATGGCTAAATGGGCTTGATAATGCTCGTGTCATAAGCATCAGGAGATAGACTTTGTTATATTGAATTAAAGAGTGCAAAATAGTAAGCTATCTTACAATGTTCAAATAAAAAATGTTTTCGATAGTCGGCTTTTTTCAGATCGTCAGTTTCACTGCTACATTATGAACTTTGTTTTTTGTGGCCCTTCCGACTTTCATTATGTACAACTACCAATCAAACGAAATCAACTCTACTCTTCCAGTTTGATTTGTTTTTTCCCCATTTTCTTCGACAATAGATCTACTTGCCCTTAATGGAGATGAAAGGTCAGAGACCAAAACAAATGCCCTTTTATCTTTTAGGCATTATGCCACATTCCATCATAAGTTATATTGCCAGTAAAAATCAATTAACGATTATTTAATTATCATTTAAAAAACTTTACACTTAATGTATATATTTTTTACTGAATTCAAGATAAAATAATGTATTATTATATATATTTTTTATAAATATCACCTTAATTAATATCATTAGTCACTACTTAACATTTCACTTAAATTAAATTCTAAGATCTTAAATAATTAAAACCTCAGTAAAATTATAAGATTTATTGCATCTCGAACATTTGATTAAATTATTAAAAATAAATAAATTTATACATTTAAAGAGCATTTGGTTGAAAAATCTAAATTGGTCATTCAATTTATTTAAGTGTGTGTAAAGTGAATCAGCCTCATCATTTCGGTTCTTCAGCCTTCATGCTCAAGGGTGCGCATTTCAACCGAGCGAACTGAGCTCCAGGAGACACAAACCCAAGCTTGATCTATTGCAAGTTGCTGGATCCAGGCCCTTTAAAATGGTCTAGATTAATGGGTGAAGAGACTGTGACCCAAAACAGGAGGTTGGGCACGAGATTTGATGGCAATGCGTAACATTGAAAATTTTTTGGAAAACTAATTTCCATTTCCTCCATAAAAATCTAGTTCTTTCCCCCTTTTTTGGGTTCATAGTAATCCCCAATTTGTTGGCCCAAGGAAGGGAAATGAGTTTGAAGTTCCTATCATTCAGTCCAATTTCTAGCACAAATAATTTCACATAACTTTTGGTAAACCTATTCAAGTATCAAATTATTTATCTAAATTTAATGAGTTATTTGATTTTTGAGAAAGTTCAAACAAAAGTATAAAGCTGAAAAGAAAATGAGTTTGGACAACAATGAGCCTCATTTAAAAAAAAAATACCCATAATTTCAACAGTTAAATCTCAAACCCAATCCAAATTGACCTATTTATTCACTTATATATATATATATATATTTTATTTTGTTAACTATATGTATTATGGGATTTGTATCACATATATGATAATATATATAATATTACATTATAAACTTTAAAAATTATCTTAAGGTTCTTTGTGTTTAAAAAGCAAAAATGTAAACATATTTAAGATTAAATATTTTTTAATATTTTAAGACAAGAAATGTAGCTTGGCAGTTTGAGCAAGCTTTGCTGTACTATTTATCAATCAGGTCAAACTCAGATATATAATATTATTACCATATTCAAGTTTGATTCAACTCGTAAATACTTTTGTTATACAATTGTATATTTTATTTTTTATTATTTATTTTATAAAAAAATTTAATTTAAAAAAAATTAAAAAATTATAAATTTTAAGAACCGAACATGATCTTATTAAATTTATTTCCCTACCGTATTGAAATTCATTTCTTGAGAGAAGTGGATTAACTATACGAGACACAGATTCCCTTCTATTTACTGGATATCCAACTCCACCCAAAGTTTTAAAACGGCCAGAAGTTCCTCCAATGCAATGAATTTTGGTTTTGGGTAGTTAAAATGTTTCTTAGGATAATGATAGACTACTCACCCACGTCTTATCATTTACATTTTTTTTTGTTGAAACATTTATTTTTGTTGCTACGTTTTCCAATTAAATCACCAACCATACCCACCAAACCAGAAATGAAAAAAGAAAACGACGTAATAAAAAGGAGCCAACCATGTTTAATAGCATTAGTTATTTGAAAATGATTGAGATTTACAGCTGTGAACCAAGAAAAAAAAGTAAGAAAATCCAGAAAACATCAACGACCAGCTTAGTATAATCCACAAGATATGCATACTTTAGTTGTATTGAACATGCAATTTTAAGTAATTGGATCAATCTCCTATGTTAATCATTTTAAGCTCATCCAATCATTGGTTCATGTGAAGGAAAGAAAACCGAAATTATGTCAGTTTGAAGTAAAACCTTGCCTTTTTTCTTTTTTTTTTTTT
>JBBYHM010000004.1:4789821-4801367 GCA_038381775.1 Adansonia rubrostipa | reverse complement strand
AGTAATCATATATATAATATATATTATTACAATTGTTTATATTATATAATTAATACATATATTAGATCATATACAATAAGCCTATAATATATTATAATATTATACATACAATAAAGATATAATATTTATATGATAAGTTTATTTGTGTCATTAGAGTGTAAAATCCTTAAAATTTAAAAGTATTTGACCTAATTAATTAATTTAATATTATAATTAATTTATTATATTTGATTTTGAAAACTGTTTTTTAAAATATTATATTTATATATTATATTAGTGGCTTATTGTGTCAAAATTTAAGGCTTTTATTTGATAAAGTGTCTAATGATTAACCTAACAAGTCAGAATTTGATTCTTACAGTGAACATATATTTTATCTGCATATTATTCGAATCCGTATTGTCCATTGCCATCCTTATTTAGAAGTTTGCTTTGCCTTGTCGCAATCGAGAATTCTTACTGAGATAAGCTGACTAATCAAGCTACGTAATGTTACTTGATACTTATGCCAGGTTCCTTTTAGTTTTGTTCTGCTTAACTCATTCTACTAAAGGGAAACAGAAATATTTCCCCGTTTGGTTGTTTATTTTCTTCATTTTTACAAGGAATTTTTTAGCTTTGTGTTAATCCATAATAAAGATAGGTAATTTACTGTTTCAGAAAATTGGCTTGAGTTTTCCGTTTTTAAATAATATTATGTTGATGTTGGCAAATAATGGTACTCTTATAGTGCATTACTTCCCTGCAACTTTGTTTCAAACCTGATCCTGTTGTTCCTGCAGTGCAATCAATATCAGAGCCGGTGCTGCGCTCGTCATCGCCATCATCATTGCCAAAAACCACAGAAAAAATTTTGCCTATGAAACGACCTGATAATGGTGGCACGCGTGCCATCAAGAAAATTAACCTTCTTGTCAATCATTTTCTTGTTAAGTTTGACCCTGAGAAGATCATATGGCACTATGATTTTGATGTTAAGCAAATGGTGGATCCTAGCAAGAGACATCCAGCCAAACTAGCAAAGTCCTACTTGCCTCTAATACGGAGACAGATGTCCCTGAATGATCCTCGACGGTTTCCTCTGGATATGACTGCATATGATGGTAACCAGAGCATATATAGTGCAGTGGAATTGCCCACTGGAGAATTTGGTGTGCGACTCTCTGAGTCTTCATATCTGGTGACACTAAAGCTTTTGAATAAGCTCCGGTTATCTCAGTTGAATGAATATAGTAGTAAGAAAGGTTCATCAGTTCCTCGTGGTCTATTACGAGGGATGGATTTTGTGATGAAGGAAACTCCTAGAAGACGTATGTTCTCATTGACTCATAGTTCCAACCCTATAAAACCTCATCAAGGAAGTGACCTTGGACGTGGCATCATTGCGTCTAATGAACCAAAACATAGTTTGAAGCCGACTTCTCAGGGTTTAGCTTTATGTCTGGACTACTCAGTGACACCTGTTCGAAAGTCGGTGCCTGTTATCGAGTACCTGGGGGAGCATATTGATTGCTTTAATATAAAGGAGTTTGGGCGTTTCAAGGATGAAGTTGAATTAGCATTGAAGGGTTTGAAAGTTCATAAATCTTATTTTGACACCAACCGAAGACATACAATTACCGGATTGACTTCTAAGGATGCACAAGATATTTCGATTCGCATTGAAGGCCAAGAAGTCAGATTTGTAGATTACTTCAAGGAGAAGTATGGAATGGATATCAAGTACCAAGATATTCCCTGCTTGGAATTGGGGGGAAAACATGAAAGTCATTTGGTACCCATGGAATTATGTGTCTTAGCTGAAGGACAGAGATATCCAAAGGAGTTTCTAGATAGAGATGCTGAAAGGAAGTTGAAGAATTTGTCATTGGCTTCACCCGCCGTTAGACAGAGCATAATATGCGATATGCTGCGGGATGCAGATGGGCCTTGCGGGTAAGTACTGATAAACTTCAACTTTCACTTGGATTCATTTGTGGAACATTCATTTTTGCATTGAAGTATAACTTGATTTTCTCATAATCAGTTGGAAAAGATTGGTAAACCTATTTACCATCAACTGCCTCATTGCTTAATGCTAAACATCTAAAGGTTATGGTGCACTTGGCTTATGTTTCTCTTCACTTTTTTCATTTCCTTTTTTAAGTAATGTTTGGTTTATGAATCTAATAACCCTTCTTATGATTTTTGACTGTGCACCTTGTTTAATATTTGTGAAGAAGAGAATAAATTCTCAAGTTACTTATGAATTGCTGCAAAAAATTGATTAATCATTTTTTATGTATCTTTGACAATGTTTTAGATGATTGTGAATTGCCTTATTATCCTACATGTACTTGGGTTATTTTCCCGTGACTTTATCTCTGTTTGGAATTGAAACCCCTGTAATTCGCTACCTATTTGGAGTAAGAAGCAATTTACCTTTCTAGAAATTTGAGGTGTGACTTTTGGGAATTAAAAAGACTTTCAATTGGCAAGCACCTCATTAATAGTACATTCGTAGCAATCTAATGTGTGAATCGTATAAGCTGGTTGACCACTATTGTGGATGGTATACAAACTTCATGTCTCTTCTAATTAGCGAATTTATGTATTTAAGGAATATTTTTACAACGGAAAAATGAACTTATACTTTTCAGCTGCCTAATAATATACGATATTCCTTGTTGTACTGGACTGAGACTTGGAATACCTAATTAATGAAAAAATGTGGTGTAAATGCCTTGATCATCAAGTTTTGAATGGATGCTTATATGTTTCACTATTTTCAGTGGTGAAGTTGTGCGAAATTTCGGAATGGAAGTAAGCATGGACATGACAAAAGTGGAAGGTCGTGTTCTTAGCCCTCCTGAGTTGAACGTTGGTGCTCCTGGAGGCACGAAGGTGACAATAAAACTTAAATATGAGAAATGCCATTGGAGCCTTCTTGGTAAATGTGTGGCTGAAGGAAAAAAAATTGATCGCTGGGCTGTCCTAGATTTCACATTGGCTGAGCCAGAGAAATATAGATTCAGGCCTGAACCTTTCATTCAAAAGCTTATAAGTCAGTGCAACAATCTTGGGATCGATATGGCGGAGCCTCTCCATCATCAGATGGCTAGAATGGACAATTTAAATAGTGAGGATGTGCTTCAGCCGATGCTTGAGAAAATTCAGCGTCTATCTTATGACAAGCGAAAAGGGCGGCTTCAGCTTCTTCTTTGTGTGATGTCTAGACAGCGTCCTAGTTACAGTTCTCTTAAATTTGTTTCTGAGACAAAAGTTGGCATAATAACTCAATGTTGCCTTTCTGCTCGTACCAATGAAGTGACAGACCAGTACCTTTCTAATTTTGCTTTGAAGATTAATGCCAAGCTAGGAGGCCACAATGTGGAGATCATTGAACCTCTCCTCCACTTTAAAGGTGACGGCCATGTTATGTTTGTGGGTGCTGATGTCAATCATCCTCGACCTGGTTTTAAGAATTCAACAAGTCCATCAATAGCAGCTGTTGTGGCTTCTATGAGCTGGCCTGCTCCTAATCGTTATGCAGCAAGAATTTGCCCACAAGATCCTAGGTCAGAAAAGATTAAGGACTTTGCGAAGATGTGTTTGGAGCTTGTGGAGTCTTATGTTAGGCTAAATAAGGTCAAGCCAGCCAAAATCATGATATGTCGCGATGGTGTTAGTGAAACCCAGTTTGATATGGTTCTTAATGAGGAGCTTTCTGGTGTCAAGAGAGCCTTTCAAGCAATGAATTACTTCCCAACCATCACAGTTATTGTAGCCCAGAAAAGACACGAAACACGTTTCTTTCAAGTGATCAAAAATGATGGAGGTTCCACTACCGTTGGCAATCCGCCTCCAGGAACGGTTATTGACACAACCGTTGTTGATCATTCTGGGTTTCATTTCCATCTTTGTAGTCAGTATGCTAGCATTGGGACTAGCAAATCAACACAGTATCGTGTCCTCTGGGACGAGCATGGGTTTACTAGTGACCATATCCAGCAGCTTATACACAGCATGTGCTTCACTTTTGCGCGGTGCAACAAGTCTGTCTTCTTGATCCCACCAGTCTACTATGCTGACCTTGCTGCATATAGAGGTCGGCTTTACCAGGAGGTATTGGACCGACAGTCTCAAGCGTCATCCAGATCCCCTTCATCTTCTTCAGCAGCACCATCACAACCATCAACACCTGCATCTGAAAAGAGCTCCCACAGGGTCCATCCTGACCTGCAGGATTCAATGTTTTTCATCTGAAAAAGGAGTCTTAAAACTTCCACCATGATAAATTCCTTGCCTGACCAGCCTAGTGAAGGAGTTTGTGCGTGAATCTAATTGCCCGATCCGTTCAGCACGTCCTCCAAGTCGTCATGGTTTAAGCAGGCCATAGAGTTTAGACCTTAGAGGATATGTCTGTTGTTATGATGCGACTTTATGTTTGTTTAATCTACAAAAATATGTATCTGAAACCTAGTTATTTGATTGAAGTCTTACGCACAGATATTTCTGGGCATGTTCCTCTTCCCAAGTTAGTGTTTACGTGGGGATTGAGTCAAGATGCCTAGAATATTATTATGACACTATATTCTATATTAATAAATAAAGAGGTTAGATGTGTGAGTTTGATTACTTACTGTCTTTTGATTTTGCGCCTCTATCTTATGGTTATTAGAGCTACAATATTATTTAATAATTGTTATTTTGTCTGTATGATGCCAGGATATATGAAAGCAATGCATATACTATAAACATATATTATTTCTATTAAAAAGTTGCATACTAATTACATAATCTTAAACTACTGATTTATTCTCTTGTTAAGCCAAACTTCGAGAGGCCCTTCCTACTCTTCTATCGAATTTTTCAAATATATGAAAATTTCATAAAAAAATTAAATATATTTTTTAAATATATATTTGATAATCATTCTAATTTCAAATAGCATATAACTTTAAAGTCAAGGTGTGAGGATTTCATAATCTTTTAAATGATTAAATTGTTTATTAATTCATTTTGTTATCTATACGAAGAATTGACTTAATTTTTCTTAATGTATAAAATAAAGTAATTAATTTATTGATTAATTTATTTCCAATGATCATAAATAAATGAGATTTTAATTTTGTCCGAGTTCTATATTAATTGTTACGATCTTGAATGAGTTTTGAGTATCTGTTAAGTAAGTTCGACTTAGGCTTGGTATTATGGGCTGAGTTACTTTATTATTTTGTTAGTCAGCCCACCAGTGGCATGATTATAATTTTATTCTTTGAAATTCTTAATTTACAAAGACCTTAATTTTTTTAATTAAAAATATTACGCGTCTAAACCTCTTCAATTTATAATTTTTAAGAGGGATAGTAATATTATATTATTTAAACTAGAACTCAGTTAACAAGATGACTTAGTTATAACAAATGTACCGATTAAAGTTTTATTTAAACTGAGTTTGATGTATTCGTAAAATTAAGTGAATTTTTAATTTAGTTTTTAAATAAATAATAAATTAAAAAAGATTGGTACTTTTTCAAATAAAAAATTGAATTTTTTTTTTGTATAGAACGTGGGTAGGTTTTTTAGTTAAAAATAAGTATTTTTTAAGTAAAAAAAATTAATTATTATTTAAAGAGAAATTACGCAAAAGTCACTAATTTCATATTTATTTTAATAACTTTATTTAGGTTTTTATAATTTCTCATTAAGGGGATGTAACTTGACTTATTTATATCAAATGAAACAATTAAATAGTATGATAAATTTTAAAGCCCAAACTTCATAATCTAGAACTTATCATATTCACTTTTTTTTCTTAGCTTAAGTGAGAGACGGGCTGTCAGTTATGAATTTTACTTTCAATTTTCATCGTGACTCCATTTATTCACCATCTCATGCATTACAAATATCAACTGAAATGGAATGAATTTTTTTTTTTTTTATAACGGCGTAGAATATTGTTCTTCCATTACCGATTACTTGGAAGTTTGATCTTCCCTTCTTAGCTCTCACCCAATGAAAAGAATATAACCATGCGTAAGAATTCGTATGGAATCACTACGCGAAAAATACATTTCTAGAGGCATAAACGTCACGACGAGATCGCCATATCTTAGGCCGACCAACTCTTTCTCGTACCACGTAACTCTCTAAAATCTTCTTCTTCATATTCCTTCTTTTATTCTAGTCCTTTTCATTCAGCACAATCTCCTGAATCTCTAAGAAACAAACTTTGGGTCTTCCACTTTTAGGGGTAAAGAAACGAGGAAAGAATAAGTTCTTTGCCTTGGGCTCCAAGTCATGATATTTTTTAAAGAACTTCATTCTTTCGTTGTTTGTTACCCTTTTTTTCCCGTAGTCTTTGCTTAACGCGTTGGGTTGTACGGAATCAACTGTAAAATCCTTGCAGACCAAGAGAGTAAAAAAGAGGGTGACACTCGCTTGTCACTATATGAGAGTCTCAACTCTCACCCTTTCGCAGCACAAGTTAAACACATCAGATTTAGCTTTCTGTTCCCGAAACAACGTATACGGTTTAGAGAGATCAAAGTATTCACTTTGTTTTTTTTTTTCAAGTTTGTTTCTTGTGTTGTTGTGATGGGGAGAGAAGGGTTTAGGGGAAGAGGTCGTGGGTGTGGTGTTGTTGGAGGCAGAGGCAGAGGCATGAATGCTCAGCAGGAGCAGCAGGAAGACTATCAAACCAGGGTTGAGGCCGAGGTCAGGTGGATCCAATCCAAAGTGAAATCCTGCAAGCTCCTGCGGAATCCAGCCCAGGCGGTTCGACGTCTGCTAGAGTTTGGGGGCCTGGGGCTGGTCCTTCTTTTGATCAAGTTCTGTCAAGTAAAACACACAAAGCTTCTTCTATTCTTCTCCTCCAAATGTTGTTCCTGGTACGAGCTTTTGACTTCATTTTTTTACCTTTTTATTTTTGGGTCATCTATTGCTTACTAGTATAAAATATGCGTAATGGGCTGTGCCTCTTAGGAGTTTGCTTTGCCTTGTTGCAATCGAGAAGTCTTAATGAGATAAACTGACTAATCAAGTTTCGTGATGTTAATTTATACTTATACCAAGTTCTTTCTAGTTTTGTTTTGCTCAGCTCAATCTACTAAAGGGATAGAGTAATATTCCACTGCTTAGTTGTTTTTTTCTTCATGTTTACAAGGAATTTTCTAGCTCTGTTTCTTTCTAATAACGTACTGTTTCCGAAAATTGTCTCTAGTTTTTTTTGGTAGTTTTTTAATAATATTCTATTGATGTTGCCAAATAATAGTCTGCTTATAGTACCTTACTTTCCTACAACTTATTTTCAAAACTTTCACCTTCCCAGATACTGTTGTTCCGGCAATGCAATCACTGACTATATCAGAGCCGGTGCTGCCTTCATCGTTGTCGTCATCATTGCCAGAAACTACAGAAAAAGTTTTGCCTATGAAACGACCTGATATTGGTGGGACGCTTGCCATCAAGAAAACTAGCCTTCTTGTCAATCATTTTCTTGTTAAGTTTGATCCTGAGAAGATAATATGGCACTATGATGTTGACGTTAAGCCAACGGTGGATCCTAGCAAGGGACATCCAGTCAAAATAGCAAAGTCTGACTGGCCTCTAATATGGAGACAGATGTCCCTGAATGATCCTAACCAGTTTCCTTTGGAAATGACTGCATATGATGGCAAAAAGACCATCTTTAGCGTAGTAGAATTACCTAGCGGAGAATTTATTGCGCAACTCTCTTGAGTCTTCATATCTAGTGACATTAAAGCTTGTGAATGAGCTCCGGATTTCTCCGTTGAATGATTATCTTTGCGAGAAATGGTCGTCAGCTCCTCGTGATATATTACAAGGGATGGATTTGGCAATGAAGGAAAATCTTAAAAGACGTACGTTCCAGCTGTCTTATAGTTTCCATCCTATAAATTTTTATCAAGGGGCTGACCTAGGACATGGTATCATTGCGTCTATAGATCCTAAACATAGTTTCAAGCTGACTTCTCAGGGTGATGCTTTCTGTCTGGACTTCTCAGTGATGCCAGTTCGAAAGTCAATGCTTGTTATTGGGTACCTGGGGGAGCAGATTGATGGCTTTCATATAAAAGAGTTGGGATATTTCAAGGATGAAATTGACTTAGCATTGAATGGATTGAAAGTTTACAAATCTCATCTTGACACCAACCGAAGACGTACAATTGCCGGATTGACTTCTAAGGATGCACAAGATAATTTCATTTTGCATTGAAGACCGGCAAGTCAGACTTGTAGGTTACTTCAAGGAGAAGTATGGCATGGAGATCAAGTACTAAGATATTCCCTGCTTGGAATTGGGGGAAAAAATGGAATTCATTTGGTACCAATGGAATTATGTGTCTTGGCTGAAGGACAGAGATATCCAAAGGAGTTTCTAGACAGAGATGGTGCAAGGAAGTTGAAGAATTTGTCATTGGTTTCACTCACCATTAGACAAAACATAATATGCGATATGGTGCGGGATGCATTTGGGCCTTGCGAGTAAGTCTTGATAAACTTCAACTTTCGCTTGGATTTGTTTTTCGAACATTCATTTTTGCATTCAAGTATAACTTGGTTTCCTCATAATCAGTTGGAAGAGATTGTTAAACTTACTTACCCTCTATTGCTTCATTGATTAATACTAAAAATCGAAGATATGGTGCACTTGGCTTATGTTTTTACTCACTTTTTTCCTTTTCTTATTTAAGTAACGTTTAGTTTATGAATCTAACAACCTTTTTTATGTTGTGCACCTTTTTTTTTTTGGGGTGGGGGGGGGGGAGGGGGGAAGTGAACCTTGTTTAATGTTTGTGAAAAAGAGAACAAATTCTCAAGTTACTTATGAATGGCTACAAAATTGATTAACCAACCATTATTGATGTATCTTCGCAAAATTTTAGATGATATGTGAATTGCTTTATTATGCCAATCGTATTCGGGTTATTTCCACGTGACTTCATCCTTGTTCTGCAATTGAAACCCCTGTAATTTTGCTATCTATTTGGAGTAAGAACCAATATAACTTTCTAGCAATATTTAGTTATGACTTTTGGGAATTAAAAGTAGTTTCAAGTGGCAAGCACCTCATTAATAATATATTCTTAGCAATCTGACTACCATTAGTTGTCTGGTATGCAAACTTCATCCCTCTTCTACTTACCGAATTTGAGTATCTAAGGACTACTTTTACAATTGAAATATGAACTTATTCTTTTCTGCTGTCTAATAATACACGATATTCCATGCTGTACTGGACTGAGACTTGGAATATCTGATTAGTAAGACAATGTGATGTAAATGCTTTGTTCATCTAGTTTTATCCAGGTACTTATGTGTTTCACCATTTGCAGTGGAGAGGTGCTGCAAAATTTTGGAATGGAAGTAAGCATGGACATGGCAAAAGTGGAAAGTAGTGTTCTTAGCCCACCTGAGTTGAAAGTTGGTGCTCCTGGAGGCACGAAGATGAAAATAAAGGTTGATAATGTAAAGTGCCATTGGAACCTTGTTGGTAGATGTGTGGTTGAAAGATCAGTATCTCGCTAATCTTGCTTTGAAGATTAATGCCAAGCTTGGAGGCCACAATGTTGAGATCATTGAACCTCTCCTCCACTTTAAAGGTAAAGGCCATGTTATGTTTGTGGCTGCTGATGTCAATCATCCTCGACCTGGTTTCAAGAACTCAACAACTCCATCAATAGCAGCTGTTGTGGCTTCTATGAACTGGCCTGCTCCTAATCTCTATGCAGCGAGAATTTGCCCACAAGATCCTAAGTCGGAGAATATTAAGGACTTTGGGAAGATGTGTTTGGAGCTTATTGAGTCTTATGCTAAGATAAATAAGGTCAAGCCAGCCAAAATCGTGATATTTCGTGATGGCGTTAGTGAAACCCAGTTTGGTATGGTTCTTAATGAGGAGCTTATTGTGTCAAGAGAGCCCTTCAAGAAATGAATTACTTCCCAACCATCACAGTTATTGTAGCCCAGAAAAGACACAACACCCGTTTCTTTCAAGAGATCAAAAAGGATGGAGGTACCACTACCGTTGTCAATCCGCCTCCAGGAACGGTTATTGACTCGACTGTTGTTGATCCTTCCGGGTTTCATTTCCATCTTTTGAGTCAGTATGGTAGCATTGGGACCAGCAAGTCAACACAATATCAAGTCCTATTGGATGAGCATGGGTTTACTAGTGACCATATCCAGCAGCTTATATAAAGCAAGTGCTTCACTTTTGCTTGATGCGCCAAGTCTGTCTCCTTTATCCCACCAGTACGCTATGCTGACCTTGCTGCATATAGAGCTCGGCTTTACCAGGAGGTATTGGATCGACAGTCTCAAGCTTCATCAAGATCCTCTTCATCTTCTTCAGCAGCACCATCACAACCATCAGCAGCAGCATTTGACAAGAGCTCCTATAGGGTCCATCCTGACATGCAGGATTCAATGTTTTTAATCTGAAAAGGTCCTCTTAGAACTTCCCCATGATAAACTCCTTTCCTGATCAGCCTAATGAAGAAGTTTGTGCGTGAATCTAATTTGTGCGTCATGTTTCAGCACGTCCTTCGAGTCGTCATGGTTCTTGCAGGCCATGGAGTTTAGACTTTAGAGGATTGATCTGTTATTATGATGTGATTTTTTGTTATGTCTGTTGAATCTACAAAAATGTGTCTGAACCTAGTTATTTGTTTGAAGTCTTATGCACAAAGTATTTTCTGCGCATGTTCCTGTTCCCAAGTTAGCTTAGCATTTACCTGGGGATGGAGTCAAGATGCCTAGAATATTATTATGACACTGCATTCTATATTAATAAATAAGGAAGTTTGATATATCAGTTTGATCACTTAATTGCCTCTCGCATTTGCACCTCTATCTTAGGGTTATAACTACAATATTATTTAATAATTGTTATTTTGTCTCTATGATGCCTGGATATATGAAAGCAACATATATACTGTATATATTATTGCTATCCAAAAGTTGCATACTAATTACATAGTCTAAACGACTGGAATTGTTATTCAAGTCATTTAAAGGCTGGGAGATTGCTGTGGGAGGCTTGGGATGAGAACGGAAATGAACCTTGCATTCATGTCCAAACACCAAAACTGCAAGCCAGCTTAATTTACAAATATCTACTTTGTGTGATGTCAAGGAACGATATGGTGGCTACAAAACTGAGCAAGTTATTTTATTGTTTCGCTAATCAACCCACAATGGCATCATTGTAATTTAAGGAAACACAGAGTTAGTTATGACAGCAGTAGCTTAGCTGGCAAAAGGTTCATCCGCCAAACTTCGAGAAACCCGTCAAGATTTTTTTAAATATATAAAAATTTATAAAAAATTAAATATATTTATATTATATATTTATATATTTGATATTCGCTTTAATTTCAAATAGTATAGTTTTGAATTAAGGTGTAAGGATTTAATGGTCTTTTAAATGATTAATTTCTTTATTAATTCATTTTGTTATTTACAGAAAGATTGACTTAATTATTTTATGTATAAAAAAATTCATTAATTTATTAATTAATTTATTTTCAATTATCACA
>JBBYHM010000004.1:4731675-4750699 GCA_038381775.1 Adansonia rubrostipa | reverse complement strand
AATACTAATGAAAGAGCTTAAAACAGATTTTAGGTCAATTGATTGCCAAAGTTTTATATATATATATATATATATATGTATGTATATCTTGCTCCTTCAATCTTCAAATTAAAAGAAAAAACGTAACAACTTGAAGAAAGATGTCGTTTCCAATTGAAAAAAAAAGGAGTTTGGTTGGTTGGGCAAATCATGCATTTCCTGCTTTATTTCATTGTTAGAATTTATATTTAATATAGAAAGAAAGTAGAACTTTATATAATTTCTAATAAGTAATATATAAATTTATATATAGTTAATATATCACATATAAACTCTTGCACTGTCCGAGCAAACAAGTTGCTAAAGATATGAATGAAACATGTTCGTTCATGCCAAAAGCACTAGGACTGGAAATGGGCTGCTAAGGTAACGATTGTTATTAACTCGTGGAAGTTGGAACTCGTTTTTCCACCGCACCACTCCATACTAATAAGATTTTCCTTCAAAATTAAATGCTCCTGTCAAGAAATTACACATATGTATTTATACACTCACTCTCACAAATCAAGAAAAGTATAAAGAGAAAAAAAAAGGTTGGGTGGTAAACAATTACATATTTCTTATTTTTAAGAAATTTTCAATCCAACAAAAATAATGAAACGAATTTTCATCACTTGAGCTTAATTCAAAGCGAAGTATTATAAATTTGTAAGAGCAAAGTCGAAATTCCGACATAAACATAATCCAAAGAAAAAACAAGTGTCACACATTTCCCCCCTTTTTTTTTCTGGTTTTATTTATCTTTACCCCAATCTTGCAAGGATAAGATTGCTTGCAATTGCAAACTCTGCTCTAGTAAGCGTCCAAAAAACCAACCAAAAAAGCTAACACACTCAAGGTCTCATCAGCCAATCCCATCGTCACCCCAACCATATCCACAGATCCACTGTCTGTTTTTCTTCTTCAACTCTCTTTATTTATTTATTTATTTATTTTTATATCCTTCAATCATTTTGGTTTTGGTTTGTTTATTTTATTTATTGGTGAGTTGGTTGGAGATTCCAAGTAGTCTTCAGTCTTCCCACACTGATTAAGCCTTACGGTAGGTGCCACATTTTCTTTTTGGTATTTCAAATCGTAAAATGATTTGGCTTCGCTTCTTTCTAGTTTCCAACCTTATGTTTTGGTTTTGAGGAGACTTCTTCTTTCATGGGTTGTTGTTCACTTTTGCATTCATTTTAAAAGCTTTGTTTTTTCTTCTAATAGCCATTTGTTTGCATTTGCTCTCTGCTTTTTGGGTTTTACAGTTTTCTTTCTTTCTGGGTCTCAGGCGCTGATTAGCCTTGGAAAAAACCCATTTTTTTCTTAGTCCCTGGTGTCAGGTTTCCGTTTCAAAGACTGATTTTTTCTTTCCCCTTTAAATACCCAACTGCATTTTGTTTGGATTTCATGGTTGCTTCTTCAAGTATGTAGCCCATGCTTATGGTAAGTACATTTATCGCATACTTTTGATTGCTTTATGTTGCTTTTCGTTCCTATGTTGTCCAGTTGTTTTCCAAATCGATCACTTCAAATCTCAATGCTTTTTTAAATGCATATTTTGCATTTACATTTGCCTATCTGAAATGGAAATCTTTGTTTGATTTCAGTCTTGCTATTAGTATTTGCTTTCTTCATTTTAATCAAGCTTTCAGATTTCGGTTGTTTCTTGTTTGCTTCAAGTTGCCTGAATTGAAGTTGTTTTACACCTGATATTTCATGGAATAAGATGGAAATTGCTATCTGTATTGATTATTTATCTCCTTTTAGTGTTTGTTTGTAGACTAATATGGTTGGTGGTGGTATCAAATGTCGAAATCTCCACAATGTCTACTTCTCTTAGAACCATTTTTCCAAAATTGACATGGTTGAATGTTTTCTTTACTTTTTTTCCCCGACTAAATTTTTGTATTTGTTATTTTGTTATGGATTTGATGAATGTAGGAGGGACGAGACTAAGAGAAGGTACTCATTTTGCTAAGGTGATTCTTGAGATTGTAAACTGACAGCGGTGCCTAAACAGACAGTGATGGCTATAAAGTCTTATCAAAAGCAGGCTCAGTTGCTGGCTAAGGACTACTTATTTGCGGATCCGTTCATTCCATACACTTCGATTCTTGGTGGCATTCTGGCTTGCAAAGTGGTATACTGACTTTTCTCCCCTAGTAAATATGTTTTAAAGTTTGAATTCAGGATCATTGAATCCTAAGGTAGGATATTTCCTTATACCCTTTGATTGTGAAGCTTGCGTGAATGAATTTGCATATTTTTAGTTATATCGTTTCTTTGTTGATGTTGTCATGCGATTACATGGGTGCTTTTCCCTTGCTTTCCTTTAATGAAATTCGGTATACATGTTTCTCCTCATCCCTCAGGCCTATGATCTTACCCAGTTAATCAGCAGCTTTTACAGCAAGACTTACCCTGGTCTAACTAAAATTCAACGAGTAGAGTGGAACAATCGGTTAGTGTAGTTCATGATCTAGTTTCTCCTTATTTTTCTGCTTTTGTTATGATGTTCGTTCTCTCATTGCTCGTTAACATATTTTTTGGCAGTGGCATCTCTACAATTCATGCCATTTTTATTTCCGCTTTGTCATTGTACTTCGTTTTCTGGTCGGATCTCTTTTCTGATGAACGGCTTGCTGGGCTTGTTGTCTTCCGGAGCTCATCACTTTCTACTTTTGGATTAGGGGTAAGTGTTAAACTTCACATGTGATCTTGAAGAGATTCAACCGTGTATGTTGTTGACAATTTATCTGTTTAGTATAGATTCTCAACTGTGAACTAGGATCCATGTTACATGCTTATTTAACATGGCATCACTGTGTCTCATATATGGCTTATCATGCGTCTGACTTTTCAGCTTTTTCATTAGGATGATATATGCTTACAGTTTCTTCGAAGAGGACAGTTTCTTTTATCATTCTAGCTTTTGCATAAACAAAATACATAATGGCAACCAGAAGGGACACCCCTTCCTTTTTCACTCTAAATGTTTTGAGGATCCATTTCGTCCGTTATAGCTGTTCATAGCTTCTTCAAACACTTACCTGGATAAAATTCAAGTGCCAACTTTTGGTAGAAATCCTAAGACTTTTTAAAATATTTGTTACTATATTTTACAGGTTTCTGTTGGATATTTCCTTTTGGATCTTGGAATGATTTTGTGGCTATATCCCTCTTTAGGTGGAATAGAATATGTAAGTATGTTCTCTATGTGGATAGCACTCTGACTTACATTTTATTTATTTGTTTATTGTGTTACTGCTGTAAGGAATGATGGTAACAGTTTGCAACTGTCCCTAAACATTTGAATGACACCTGAAACGCCCTTTTAAACGGTATCTTTAACTACTCTGCTGTTTTCCTTACACCATTCAACTTAATACAAACCGATTTGGTTCATTCAATTTAATTAATGTTTGGAACAACTTTGACCGGAGTCTTTGTAATGTTGAGTAGAGTCAAGTATTTACAAAACAGGTAACAGTTTAAAGTGAAGATAGCAACAATGCGGATGCTAAGGGATTACTAACAAGATAGTAGCATCTGATTGCAGGTTATCCATCACTCCCTTTCGGGAATTGCAGTGGCATATTCAATGTTTACCGGAGAAGCTCAGCTTTATACATACATGGTTCTTATATCTGAGGTGACAACTCCAGAGATTAATATAAGATGGTAAGTTCTAACTGGTGAGATTTTTTTTGTTGAAATTCTGATATTCAATCATCTCCTGTTTCTGTGATGAAGGTATCTTGATACAGCTGGTATGAAGAGGTCCACTACATATCTCATTAATGGTGTTGTCATCTTTTTGGCTTGGCTGGTGAGCTAAATTTTTCTTAAGTTTTCATCATAGAATGGAAATGTGTAGTTATATGTCACACCATAAAACCTTTGCCATAGAAAAAATAGGGAAAGATAAGTTGAATAAGAAATTAGATGTGGATGGTCATCAAAACAAGCTGACTGGAGTTTCTCCAATGGTTGGAAGCTTTTTTTTTTTGTTTTTGTTTTTTGGTATTACATAGCTGAAATGCCGTAGGCTTCTTACTCCCGTTTTTCATTTATAATAAGTTCCTTTTCCTTTGAGCTTAAAGCCTTTTGTAGAAACTGAAGTAAATTATAAATTGCAGATTGCCAGAGTTCTGCTATTTGGATACATGTTCTACCATGTGTACTTGCATTATAAACAGGTAATTTGACCTCTATGATATTTTAGCTCTAGCCTAACATTTTTGTTGTCTTCAACTACTTTGCTGCTTTGACTTATATTTTCTATGCTTCAATATCTTTTGGATTTTCATGAATTGGTTTTTGTCAGTATTGTTAAGAGTACGAATATGTCATTCGATTTTTCTACAACAATCCAAATTTTCAGTTGCTGCTATTTTCCGTCTTTGTTGGAACCCTTTTTGCCTTGCCCCATCTTTTTTTTTTTTTGAATATATTCACTGGCTTTCCAAGTTGCTGCCAAGAGGTCATTTTCCGGTTTTTTTTTTTGGCTATATTCACTTTGTCTTCATGCCATAAGAAATTACAAGTTCTTGCAAATTTTCATGATCTGTATTTTAAAGCATGGCTCTTCTTCGTGTCAGTCTCCTTTTCGTCCTGATATTCACCCTCCTTTGAATATATTCTCTTAAGCCTGTACAGTCCTCCAGTAACCAACTCTTAAGACATTCGACGCCCAAACCGTAAACTATTCGAACAATTCTGGTGTATATCTGATTCCTTGGCTATAAAGTATTTGCTAAGAATCTGTTCGGACTTATCTTGTTTTGCTCAATAGGTGATCAAGATGCATAGCTTTGGCTATGTCTTGGTTTTTGGGGTGCCATCGGTATTAGCTACCATGAACTTGATGTGGTTTGGGAAGATTATTAAAGGTTTGCTGAAGACTTTAGCAAAGAGGAAGTGATGAATATGGGGAGTATATGTCAAATATCTTCTGGTATTTTTCTGCCCGAGATTTGTATATTTTTCCACTTCTGCCATGTATAAATCATAGAGAAAAAGCTTGAAATCCGAGTGCTAAGGGAAAAAGAAAATTGAATCCAGTTTATGAAGATGGAATTGTTGTAAATGATAATCTTTCAATTATGTAGATTTCATGAACACAATTTACTACTAAAGATTTCTAAAAATAGGTAATGTTTTAAAGCAGTATTTACATCAGGATTGTTCTATTTGAAAATTTCTTGAATATTTGAGTTGTTTTTGCTAGAGTAGAAACCTTCTTGTCTGATAATGGTGGAACATGGAATTCTTCGCCTGCTAACGTTACCTCGTTAGGATTTTTGAGGATATTCTGATTGGCACACCCTCAAGAATGCTCTTCTTCAGAAATGTCCCTTTATTCATTTTAGCGATAGGGTTTTGAATGTCTCATGATGGGCACACCCATTTATCTTACGGCCACTTATTTCTCTAAAGTATCAGTTTTTTGATACTTACACTTGACATGTATTTAAACATGGATACGAGGATATTTCTTTCAAATATGTGAAAAAAATTTAAATGCATCTATGTGAAATACGTATATTCATATCCAATATTTACCCATCAGTTAATATGTAGACTGCCGGCAATAATCTCCATGGAACAGCAGTAACCTTAATATTTACCAGCAAGAAATTAGAGGTAACCTAATTACATCAACGTTATTCTTAATCTGTTTATATAATTACCATTGCAGAAAGTGGTTTTATTCCGAAAATTATACAAATAGATGTGTATAAACTTTCAGAGCTCAGGCCTTACTAAACATCATGTTTATTAGTCCAGCAGATACTGGCCAAGCATCAAAGCTTTTAATGGCGAGCCTATGTTTGAAACCCATACAAAATTGACCAAATGAAACAATCAACTAAATGATTCAGGCAGCATACTAAGCTTCTGCAACTCCTAATGTATGGCTTTCCTTAGCACAACGCAAGGTCTCAATTTCAGATGCCATTTGTCCCTTCTTGATTTCAGCATAAATTTGTTGAACTGATCAGGTCTTGGAACTTTTAAAGCCTTTTTAATCTTTTTCACTGGAAGTTCAAAGATGATGAATACAAAACCGCATATCCTCTTAATCTGATAGGATCAGTACAGTGACCCAAAGGAAAAAAAAAAGCATAAAATTTTAAAGCTCTTTAATGCATTACTTTGCTGTAAGAATCCCATTAAAGTTGAATAAAAGACAATCTAAAACAAGTGCAATCAGTTAAGATGCTAGCATTATTATTAAAAATTTGAAGGTTTCTTTTTTTTTTTTTTTTTTTTTTTAATTTGGCATTTGCTGTCCTGCAGATGAGTTTGCAGGGTGTAGCCTTCTTAAATTTTAACACCTGAAAACAAAAACAAACTTCTTGTAATAATCTGTCAAAGAACATTTCATTAGTTGTAATCCTAAATAAAAAATGAGTACCCAATGTTCTTGAAAGTGATCTTCCAACATCAATTAGTATGAAATTTAGAGATATTAATTTTGCCAAACGAAGTAAAATGCATGTCAGCATGTGCTTAATAATAATATAATAAGCTTGAGTTTATGGATCGTTGCGTCATTTCCCATGTCATTTTGCCTACAGAAAAAATGGATTTTGGGGCCAAAGAATGTTGTTATTAATTTACAGAATAAGGCTTTCAAAAAAAGCCGCATTATCAATCTTTTGGCGCATTGCATGATGGCCATCATCTCTCTCTCTGATTCTGTGAACCGTGGCCCAATGACTCTATACAAGGCAAAACTTAAAAGTTAATTCATTTCCCATTATGATATAAACAATATAGGGACCATATTCAGTCTCCTTTGCAAGTTTTGAATCAGTTTGGACCGAAGATTCATCAAACGAAAGTTTTTTAGCCTCATTCTTTGAGTGTGTTACCGAACTCTCCATGCTTTGTAAAATATTCAATTATAGGTACGAAGATATAATCTTTTAAAGATATGATAAAACCATAAAAATTTGAATATATATTTATATTTGATACTCACTTTCAAGTTTGGGTAACAAAGCCTTCATGAAGTGGAATATATTGAGTAATATAAAAAACATTTCAACAACATGGTGTTTGCCAGAAAAATTGCAGAAGATATTTCGGAACTCTTACTGTAAAATACAATTCTCCTACAGCAGTGTTCAAGCAAAGAAAATCCCATATGTTTAAACATTTTAAAAGGGTTTAGCACATGCATCCACACACACACGCTCAAAAATAAAATAAAAAAGGCATGCCTCTGATAATATCTTAAATAAGCTGATGAAAATGTTTTCTTCTAAGAGCAGTTGTTTTGATTGATTAGCAAATTACTATATATAGATGATGCGTGGTCGCCACTATAATCAGTTTTAAGTTTCAAGACATAACATTCCAGGGAAGCTCTCGCATGCTTCACAGGAAACTTAAACGTGGGTTCCTCGTTGTTTTGGTTGAATCAGATAAACGAAAACTTTGACATCATATAAACATATTATAATGCTTGGCATGCGCACTTCAACTAGTTCTTCAAAGGTAATTAATTATCCATTCAAAGAGCGCCATCTGCCCTTCCATTTGTACTTTCAACTAATAATCCCATGCAAAGAACTTTTGTTTTCTTTTGATCATGGAGCTCTTTAATCACGTAATTCATGGAGATGGTGGTAGGATATGAATGCGGATCACGCAAGCTCCACGTTCAAAATTTTACTCACATCCAAGGTTTTGCATCTATAAATACCTTCTTTCAGTAGGTGCAATTCATCTCAGAAAAGAAAACAAACAAACAGTTCCAATGGCAACTTCGTGCTTCACCACCTTTCTTTTCCTCATACTCACTGCATTCTTCTTCAATCTCAATCAAACCCAAGCTGGGAATAGAAACCATGATTCAGTTGTTTTTGGTCTAACACTTTCTAGCACTTCCTTTCCTATGCTTAAACCCTCAAAATACTCAAGAAAGAGGCCTTCTGAAATATCAGATATGATTGAGCCATTGAAGGCAGTTAGAGATGGATATCTGATAACTTTAAATATAGGAACACCTGCACAGGTCATTCAAGTTTACATGGATACTGGGAGTGACCTGACTTGGTTTCCTTGTGGTAATCTATCCTTTGATTGCCTGGATTGTGATGATTTTAGGAACAATAAGTTAATGGCTACTTTCTCCCCTTCTCATTCTTCCTCATCTGTTAGAGTCTCCTGCAGTAGCTCTTTTTGTATTGGCATCCATAGCTCTGATAACTCTTTAGATACATGCATCGAGGCTGGATGTTCCTTAAGTAACCTTCTCAGGGCCACCTGTTCTAGGCCTTGTCCTTCCTTTGCCTACACCTATGGTGAAGGAGGGCTAGTCACCGGGACGCTCACCAGGGATAACCTTAGGGTTCATGGTAGTGGCCCTGAAATCACTAGGGACATTTTTAGGTTTTCTTTTGGCTGTGTAGGGTCTACTTATTGAGAGCCTATTGGTATTGCAGGCTTTGGTAGGGGTATACTTTCTTTACCTTCGCAGTTAGGGTTCCACCAAAGGGGCTTTGCTCATTGCTTCTTAGCCTTCAAGTATGCCAACAACCCCAATATTTCAAGCCCATTATTCATGGGAGATGTTGCACTATCTTCCAATGACAATAATTTGAAGTTCACCCCATTGTTGAAGAGTCCCATGTTCCCCAACTACTACTACATTGGTCTAGAGGCCATAACAGTAGGCAATGTAAGCTTTGCCGAAGTCCCTTTAAACTTGAGGGAGTTTGATTCACAAGGTAATGGGGGAATGTTGATTGATTCAGGGACCACTTACACTCACCTGCCCGAGCCAGTATATTCGCAACTTCTCTCAGTGCTTCAATCAGTAATAACCTATCCTCGAGCCACGGATGTCGAGACCCAAACCGGATTCGACCTCTGTTATAAAGTTCCCTGTCCAAATAACAGATTTACAGATGATGATGATCCTTTCCTCCCTTCAATAACATTCCATTTCTTGAACAATATCAGCCTTGTTCTCCCCCAAGCTAATTACTTCTACGTCATGAGTGCTCCAAGCAACTCCACTGGAGTGAAATGCCTATTGTTCCGAAGCATGGATGACAGTAACTATGGACCAGCCGGGGTGTTTGGAAATTTCCAACAGCAAAATCTGAAAGTTGTCTACGACTTGGAGAAAGAGAGGATTGGGTTTCAACCAATGGACTGTGCCGACGCGGCAGCCTCTCAGGGACTTCAAAAGAACTGATCGATATCATATCAATGGTAGTTAAAACGGTAGTTGTTGCTGCTGTTAGCCAATGGATAAACTAGATTACTTTTGATGCTGTAAGGTTTTGGATTTCATCAAAGAAAAGCCAGCTGGTTTTATTCTTATTGCTTGGCTACGATCAAACAAAATATGGTGGAGCAACTTCATTAAATTAGTATCATCAGACTATGGATGATATGGTGTTGCACATGGCGCAAAAAGAGAAAAAAAAAGAAAGGAGAAAAGCTCATTAAAATGTTAAATTGTTAATGTGTTTGTCTATGATGCAATCAATGATTAGTATTCATTGACCGAGAGAGAGATTCATTTTGAAGGAAGCTTGGTTCGTTTTCTATTCAATCGGGTTTTTGTCCTAACTCAAGTGGTTGAAGTCCAAGCATGGATTTAAAGTTGCATGCTGCCAGCTAGCCCACAACTGTGGATAATAGAATATTATCCTTCTTTTTTATTAGATGAAGTTATGCACGACGGCTGCCCAATCACATGAATTTTGGATTTTTAATACCATCTTTAAACATAAAATTGTAAATTTTGACCCTAAAAGTTTCGATTCTCAAATTTAATCCAATTCAATTTAAATTAACAAAAAATTAATAATTAATATTTAATTTTAAATTTAAATTAATCTAAATAATTAATATAAAATAATTTAAAATTTTAAATCAAATATAATTTTATTTTAAAACGTTAATTTAATTAACATAATAACTTTAATATAAATTATTAATTTATTTTAATTTTATAATTAGCGTTTTCGCTATTATAAATGCAAGCAATAACTGCTAGGAAAAATAGAAAACGAAAAAGAAGCTTTTACTGTCATATATAATGTAAGGGTATTATAATTAAATTTTTTAATCAATGAACTGTAAATGAATTTTAATATCTTCATTTTAAATCAAACCATTGGATTTTTTTGTTGTATTTATAACTATAATAATCTCATTTAATTAATTGTTCAAGATTTTCAAGACAGTTGCTCAAAGGCTAAAATAATCTTTTAAATAGATAATTTCTTAAGTAAATTAATAAAATATTATATCAATTATAATAATCTTATAATGAGATTTAAAATAAATTATATATTTTAATAATAATGTTTTTTTTTCTTTTTATAATTGAGATTATCGGTGATAGTTGTCCAACAAATATCAATCATTGCGTTCCCGAGAGGCATTACAATCACAAAGAACTACTTGGAAAATACAATTGAGAAACAAGAAGCAACGCCTAGAAGCAACGACGTGCGCTTGCCGTTCCTTCCGTTGGTCTGTCAATGAGAACCATTCCACCAGGATTTTGTACTGCCTGCACTCAATGATGTAACCTTTTAGCTGGTGTGAATGAGATAACGATCAGTTGATTGCCAATTCATTAAAATAAAATACTGAATGCTGTTTTCGGAAACTTGGAAAAGACGATAAGTGAACAACTATTTCATAGAAAATGTCATTGACATTGGATGCATTCTTTGCAGAAATTTCCATGAAGAAAAAGACCATTCTCCTCGGCATATGTTTGTGCTTCCTCAACCGCCAAGGACAATGAGACGTCAAAATTGACATTTGCATGTCGGTCGATGAAGACGAAACAGAAATCAAACCATGAATCTATCTGACACTTTTTTGTTTCAAAATGTCGAAAAATTGAAACCTAGACTAGTCCTAGCACTCATTCTACCTCAGGATGCTAAGAATTATCGATTACCAGTAATATTATAATGTTTAAATTTAGAAGGCGAAAGAGATATGATTATGAAGGAAAAAGTGAGAACTTGCCTCTGCTGTCACCTTCCTTGTCTAGTAAATCAGCTTTGTTCCCAGCAAGTGCCGTTACCATATTAGGATTGCCTTCACAGGAAAAGGAAAGGGTGGAAGTCCACGTCAAAAATTAGAATTAAATAACTCGGAACACTTAAAGAAACATGTCATGAATACAAAATAAGACCAAATTAGAGACATCGATAATCAAGAGGGACTTCTTCAAGGAATGAAAAAGGCAACAATACTACCTTGTGCTTGCAGTTCTTACACCCGTTCTCAAAAGATGCCTACAAAATATGAAAACTATTACCATTCTTTTGGATGATAAATGCCATTCCACCTTCGTTTGAACTTAAGTGTTGCGAGCATCACAAAATTAGATTCAATAGAAAGCTTGCTTTGGCCGGTAATATTAGAGGAATTAATTACGACCTAGATTATGTGCTCCCAAAGCTTTAAAGCTTCATCTCCCCCATTTCATATATAGTGTTTACGTGGCCAAAAAACACATAGAGAAGACATCAGTTAGCCATCATGAACTTACTTGATTTGCTATATCGTACACACAACGATTACAGCAGCAGCAGCTCCTCTGTAAAACGTCAGTGCCAAGCTATCATACCTCTCTTGACCAGCAGTATCCCAAATCTCAAACTTCACAGTTTCATCATTCACGGCTAGCATCTGGGAGAAAAAGGCTGCATCTATGGTTGATTCTTACATCATTATGAGATACAAGTCAAGCTATATAATTTCCTAGCTGATTTTTTATTTTAATTGATAATGTTCTACCTTACAAAAATCCAACCTGAAATTCGATGAATTGCCGTTTAACAAAATGCAAGACAAGACTAGATTTTCCAGCTCCAACATCCCCAAGTAGAACCTGAAGATGCACGTTAACAATTAATACATGCAACAAAAACACCAGTTCAAAGTTCAAACTGAAGACACAACCTTATAGCAGATATGATATCAACATAATACCCACAATCTGACCAACAATAAATCCCAAAGAAATTAGCATTAACCTAAGCAATCCCCGCAGTTCACAGTCAAAATTTTTAACAAAGCCTCCAAGATTTAGAAATAATAAAGCAGAAAGAAAATTATAGAATCGAGAAGATATGAACTAAGATTAAGTGCTTGAGAAATTAACCAACCTAATCAGCGGCATAAAAAAAGATGGAAAGGAAAACAAAACAAACAAAGAAAAAAGAAAGAACCTCTACGATCAAAGCAAAACTCACATCGGATTTAATCAGCACTAAAACAAACCAACAAAAGAAACAGAAAAAATTGGCAAAAAATAAGACAAACCCATATCAAAATACACAAAAACAATCATGCATGATCCAGAATTCATTAAGACAGAGATCAGAATTCAGCATCTAAACCAGGCCCAAAGCACAAAATACTAGTAATAAAAAATAACTGAAGAAAAAAAACTATCTTAGGGAACAAAAAGAGGGTTAGAGAGAGGAAAACTGACTAATTTAGCATTCATGTTATTGTTTCCAGTGGTGGGCATTACATCCTTTCTAATCAGATTTATGTTCTCAACAAAAACGGATTAAGAAAAATCATACGGTAATAAAAAAAGCGAGCGTTGTGGCTTTGTTGGAGGCGTTGACGAAGAAGAAAAAGCCAAAGCGCAAAGCGAAAAGGCAAAGGCAAAGGGAAAGGGATCGATCCTCCTCAAAGCAAAGCAAACTCTCTTTTAACTTCTCTCCAGCAAATGACTCTGTATTCTGTAACCCAAAAACGAAAGCGATCGCCATTTTTACTTTTCTTCGGAATATAATTGGCTTTCCTTACAGAGTGATGTTTACCGGTTACAAGTTGTAGAGCCATAGTCGAGGATTAGGTCCAGTACTAAACGACTCTTTTTAAGTCTTAACAAGACTGGACTTTGTTAATCGAGTTTCAGAATTTAGACTTTTGTGGTTTTGTGTGTGTGGATTGGGCTTCACATCTTATTAGAAAGAAACCCACTCAAGCTTCAACTTGAAGGACCATAATCAATGGAGGATGGGGCATTTCAGCCCCTACTAAGATCAGCACCTGACCCTGTGAAAGCGAGGGTTTCACCAAACAATGGATCCTACATTGCCGATTTGCCGTAGCCCAAGAAAATGTAGGATTATTTATCCAAAAACAAAAAAACAAAAGGATTCTCAACTTTGACCAAACAAGACAGCCCATGCATGGGACCTCAATCTGCTAGTTTTTATTTTTTTTATTTTTACTTTGTAATAATGTGCAGAAAAAACCAAGTTCTGATGAACTCAACCTTCCATGGATTTCCCAGACATGTTTCCCCAATAATAGAACAAATCTTAACGGAAAACTATGCGAACTTTCAGCTAGAGAATTGTTTCGTATTTTGTAACCTATCATTATGTATATTTACTGCAAGAAATCAACGCGTTGAGATCCAAAAATGAAGGAGCTGTTGATGATTTTAACGAAGATCAATTTTTGTTTCAAAATTTTTTTTCTTGCATAATTCATCTGAAGTTCTGCACCGAAGCCTTTCAATGCTCCTCCATTTTGCATATTAAAAACCTTTGAATCCCATATCAAGCTCCTTTGGAGTTTGGAATAATGCATGACACTGAATTAACCTATTTTTTTATGGATAAATATAACGTGTCTAATCTCTAGGGTTAAAGACGAGACTTACTGACGTTTTCTTATAGGGGCAAGAATTCTTTATGCATATAAACAGTCGCTAAGTCCAATCTGTAGAGTTAAAAGCTAATGAGTTATGGCACCATGGCTAGAAAAATGCTTGATGTCCTTGGGGGATTCTTATTCTTATTCTTTTCTCATCTTTTTTTTTTTTTTTCCTTCTTATTATATGCTCTGTCAGATCAGAAGAAAAAGCATTTTTGGACCAAGCAAGATGCAAGCAGATTTGCCATTGTTTACCACGACTCTCAAGCACAAAGATGGCTCTAGCTGGTAGTTTATAGTTGTTTTTCTTTTATTTTATGATAAGGGCATATTTTTGAGAGGTCATGGCCCTCCATTTCGAATTCATGTTGGGCATCAATGGGGTCCTCCTCCCTCTCTGGCAAACAGTTGCATTTAAATTCTCAAGTTCATTGAACCATATTTTATATATATATATATATATATAAATATAAATATCTGATATGAAAACATTTAACTACAAACAATTGTCTAATGTATGAAACACCTAATATCCAGTCTGATGGGGTTAGCTCCGTCGGCAAGCAAATTCAAAGTACTATCCTTACCCCTTTTTTTTTTTGGTGCGGGGGTTATGTCTGTCCTTACCCTTAATGTTTAACTTCAAATTCTGAAATCATTTGATATTTTTTCAGTTAGAAACGAGTTTAGTACTCATAATGAAACTTACTCCTGGATAAGAAAGGAGGAAAATACTTGAAAATCCTGATACATTGCTTGTTCAAGCAGAGTATTTTCTACCAAAATAACAAAAGATGTGAAAAAGTGAACGTATAGCAAACGGCCAAAATAGAGGGGAGGTGGATGGTAACCGGTTATAACGTAGGAAAAAGTAGGAAGAAAAGCTGAAAGTGCCCATTATATCCAGGCTCTCTATCATAATCTATAAAGCTACACATATACACGCCCTTTTGTCAGAAAATTGCAACCAAGCCTACCAAATTAGCCAATAATGACCTCTTCTTTTTTTTCTCTCTCACTCTGAATTCTCAGTGGAAAGTACCGGGGAAAAAAAGAAAGAAAGAGAGAAGGCCCAACTTTTGTCACAGGCCACAGCCTTGTCAAGAGAAAATTACAAGGCTGACTCCAATAATAGTGCCCCAGAATGGCATTTCCGTGAATTTATCAAACCAGACATCCCTCAGGGGTTCAGAGATCCATTGACTGGTCGCCTTTTGACCAGTCCCAGAGAAGTGCCGCTCACTGCATGTCCAGTTGCTGCAACAATTTCTCTCACATTTCTACCTCATAAATGATAAGATGAAGCAGCTTCCCCCCACCATCACCATGGCATGTGTGATTCACACTCCAAAGTCTGACCATGCATCACAATTATATGAACCCTGTGAAAGGGTTGATTGGGGTTCTTCTTTAAACAAAGGAGAGCAGGCTTACCACTGCCCTAGTCCGTAACAAATTAAGGCAAACTTAAATAAAAAAGTTATAAGTGTATTTGTATGACAATCTTGATGTTAAGCACTTATGGCATGGACCTACCACTTTAATCCATGTGATCAAAGGGCATTCATAGTCAAGGTTTAATCAATTGAAAGATCTGGGTGAAAAAGATAGATCATTTTCTCACCTAGATAGTTCATTGTTTAATTGTGCTCTCAAATACAGAAATGTAATTTAAGTGTACGTATTATCTGATCAACAAAAAAATATAAAGCATAATCCACATTATAAAGATAAAACCCAAATTAATGCACAACAATGTGATTATATTTCACTTTTAGCAGCATTACAACCAAACCCTAGTTTGTGTTTAAACACAAAATATGAGAGTTTAAACACTTAAGACATACAGAGATAAGAGATTTTTAGGACATAATTAGAATGATCAATGAAAGTGAGTACAACATGAAATATAGATCACAAATGGGATTTTACCAATTACTATGTACAACTACCAATGTGATTAATTAATCTCTCCCTGACTTAGATATTAATGGATAGTTTTTGAAACTTTGAGAATCACTTTGGAGCTGACTGGTTCTTATGGGAAGCTAAAGCAAGGATGGAATTAGCTAGGTTGTTAATGGCATCAACCAGGCCATCGATGCCTCTTTGATTGATCTCAGTCTTGGATTCCTCAATCTTTAGTCTTCTCTCATGCAAACTTAGAAGATCTCTATGTCTTCTCTCCTCTCTTTCCTCACTTGCCTGGAGGGCTTCTGCTATAATGGAAGCGCTTTTGGAGATTGCGGTGCCCACTTCATTTGAGTTGCTCGCACTTGCTGTGCCAGTGCTGGTGCCTTCCCCATTACCTCCTTTTCTTCTTCTCTTTGCCGGTGAGTCTGAGTGCTCACTTGTATCAGAATCTGAGCTTATCACACATCTCCACAACATAAAAATATGGAACCAATGAAATCAATCAATACTAACTGAAAATTTATGACACGCGACAAGTATCAATTGTTAGTGATGGAAAAATCCTGCCAACTTTCTCAACCTTTCCCAAAAAATGAAGCACGAGAAAATGAATGCCACTAAAAGGCAAATTTAATCAGAGCACATCATAAACAAGAGTATCTAAAATGGCATATCAACATCTTTGGACGCAGTAAAATGCAAAAGAGAGTAAATACAAACAAACCCGTCAAGATTGCAATGGAGCGAACTCAAAGCAACTGTTGATTTCACGTAAATTAAATAATAGTTTAAAAAATGCAATACGTGAGCAAGGGCAAGCGAAAGAGAGAGAGTACCTACCTACTGTGGGCAATGGCTGAACAGATGAAAGGGGGGGTGGTTGTGCAAGTGGTGCAGGTGCAGGAGCAGCTGTTGGCTGCGGCAGCAGCTGTGTCGGTGCTGGTAGAGGTAATGGAATGGCTGCAGGTATAGTAGCTGGAAGTTGATGTTGCAATAGAGGAGGCAATGAAGGTTGCAGACTAGTCATCGGTCTATCCATAACATAAGGTATGTTGATAATGGGACCTGACCCACCAGCAGCAGCAGCCACCACCATATGACCTCCTTTCATCTCCACCACTTCCTCCAAAAGCTCATATATCTGGCGCAACATGTTACTAGGCAAGTTCTTTTCTTTCTTTTCATTCTTCTCCATCTCCCAATAAGATCCTTCCTGACTATTATTCCCTTCTCCTCTCTCAGCAGCTGTTCTCCTTTGGTACTCTCTGACTTTCTTGTAGTCCCTCATGAGATTATCCCACTTATCATTGCACTGGTTTTGGCTCCTGAAACACCCTTTCCTCCAACAATAATCTTCTACCCATTTCCATCTCAGCTCCGTCGGTTTGCCCCTCCCTTCACTGTCCTCACTTTTCTTCATCCTTCTCTCATAATCCATCTTCTTTGCCTCAATCAATACCATTGTTTCATTAACAGTCCAGTTTCCTTTCCTGTATTCCCTCATTACAACATTGTCACCCCCACCTCCTTGATCAGCCATCACCCGAGTGCGTGCAACACCCTAAAAGAACATAAGGAAAAATGGAGGAGAAGGAGAGGTGAGAAGCTGGAGTGGAGCTCTCCAGATGCTCAAGAAAAAGGAGCAAAATGAACTATTTTTACTTGAGAAAAACTTGAAAAAGAACTAAACTTGGCCCAAGGGGGGGGGTCTAATACTGTAGACTCTCGTGTCTTTTGCTCTTTTTGGAGACTTGATTTGATGTTGGGTAACAAAGATTTTCTAATTGAGGCAAAGGAACTAATCTGGGTTTCTACCCAAAGCTAAAGATCAGTGACTCTCCGTAATGTTGTTTTCAGGGTTTTGGAGATTTCAAGAAGAGAATTATATGTTTTCTTAAATGAAAAAGAAATGGATATAGAAAGCAGCAAATTAAGCCAAGTTAAGCTGCGTGTTTTCACCATCATCTATACGTCTCTTCTTTTTCTGCACTTAAAAAGCTTTTGATCAGATCAACTTCTTTTTCGTGTGCTCGTGTTCTTGGTTTGCACTCCCCTCCTCCCTTAAAATCATCAAAGAAACAAAATCTTCAAAGTTTAAAGTTGAAATCTAAAACCACTTATTCAAACCACTGTCTCTCTCCCCACAAAGTGAGGGAAAGCTTAGCAAGCTACGAGAGAGACAGATGGAAGAAGGATGGGAGAGAGAAAGTGTCATCAAGCCTACTATTATAAGAAAAAAAAAACCAAGCAAATCCCTTCAAACTGACATATCAACAAACCCCAAAAAATTTCCCCCCCAAAAAAAAATTAGAGAGAGACGGTAAAGGTTTTCAATGAATTGTCATGATATTTTAAAATCTTTATCCTGCTTTAATTTATAAGTTAATTTAATATTAAAAAATTATATTTATATTAATATTAATATATTTTTTATTAATTTTAAATAAATAATTTTTTATTAATTAAATAATAATTTAAATTAAAACGAATCAATTTAAATTACTAAAAATCATAATTAATATGACTCGGATTGTGAGAGCATGAAAGACCACACATGTGGCTAAGCCACCAATCAACAACTATTATCACTCCCCTTTTCAGCTACATCTATAGTGTCTTCCTACACTTTATAATAATGAAACGCACATTTTCACAAAAACTTTGTAATGCATGCTAACATATTACATTACTTGCCCAATAGAAAATACTCTCCCACTTAATATTATATTAAAAGTAAAATTAACTTTCATGTATGGTTACGAGGCATTTGACTTCTTAAGTGTACACTCCATTGAAAAGCAATTTTTAATGGTAACATATTCATAGTGGTAAAATAAGAACATCCAACGTCAATATATTTATGAATTTAAAATTTTGTTTAATTATTTTATGCAAATATATCAACACAATTAGACATGGTAAAGTTGGGGTTTTGTTACAAAGAACCCCTTCTCAAAGCTTTGTGTTTGGACATTATGGGAGGAAGAGGACAGCTTTGTCCTTTTTGGGGTAAAACAGATGTCAATTTCGTCTTTTAGGGCAAGACAATTAAAAGCCTTCAGTGCCACATCAGCAACCATTTCTTCTCTGCTATCTACCTGCCAGCCAGGACCAGGACCAGGAAAAGGGGTACCAAAACAATTTTTTTTTTTTTTTGCCAGTGGTCTCACTTTGACTAGGGTTTTGACCAAGGAGAGGACGAACGAGCCCATAGGTTCTCTTTGAAGCTCGCTTGACTAGTCCCTTTCGTTCTAAGTTTTTGGACTCTAGCCTGCACTTTTCATTGATGCTGTAGAAAAAAAAAAAAAAATCAACCAATGGGTTCCCATTAATCCTTTTCTTTTTCCTCTTGTTTTCTTACTTATTTCAACTTTGATATTTAATATTTAAAGTTTACAGCTGCACC
>JBBYHM010000004.1:4703368-4725067 GCA_038381775.1 Adansonia rubrostipa | reverse complement strand
GAAATGGCTGGATTGTATAAAGTCCCATCTTCCTTTCTCAACTGGACCCTCACTCTCCCTCTTTGCATGAAATCACGCGGGTATGCCTTATCAATCTGCAATAGTCAGAAAAATCACCGGTTATATTTACATAAACAAGTAGCAAGAACTTGTTTGTTTAACTTTTGACAGAGTAATAATTTAATTGAGCATGTAACAAGAATGAGATGAGGAAGATATTTGGCATACATGTTTTGACTGCCCCAAGTTCCTGGACAAGACAATAGGGAAATGATTATTGTCATGAGAGGCAAAATCAATTTGGCTAATAAATTGCTCCAAAGATAACAGACAACGGGGGTTTGGGGGCAACCTTCTTGCAAGGTAAATTGATGGCTGGGAAAAAAAAAAGTTTACGAGTTATGAGACATCAATAATAGCAGGCCCAAAATGTCTGGTTCTGGGTAGATTTCTGAAATGAAGAAGAACGAAGCACTGATAGAAAGGAACAATGGGTAAGAGACGGCATATGCAGAGCCACCACTCTCAGATGGATACTTGAATGATGAAAGGAGCAAAGCAGCAGTGCATGAAAAGCCCAAAAACCATGCTTGAGGCATTCTGTATTCAGAGATTATAACAGTTTTAAATCCTCAAAGGAGGCGACAATAACGATGGAGACAGCCCTTAGCAAATTTGTCACTGACGAAATACTTATAATTGTTAGAATAATGTTGGCGGCAGTCCTCAGTGAATTTTGACCATCACTGAGGGAAATACTGACAAATACTTAAAGCTTCAGGTTTCTTATCAGGCACATAAACTTCATATTAGATACAGTCTTATTCTTCCCCAAGTTTCCACAGTGAAAAAGGAAAATAGATGGGACCAGTGACATAAGAAATCATACAAGAACAAACCTCAACGGCATTCATGAGTTTGAGGTGGCTGCAGCAATCAGCGATTTCAGCACAAGTGGGGTTTTCGCATGCTTTAGTCAAGCTGATGCGCCTCCCCTCAGCTACTGTTTTCTTCGAATTAATATAAACAGGATAAAAAACTACCCATTTCTTTATGTTAGGGACTTCTCCGTTCATCGTCTCCTATCTGAATCCATCAAAACAAGGGAAAAGATGAAAATGAACTGCATAAAAAGAAGCCTTTCCATCATCCTATTGACCAGATAGAATAATAAATATTTAAGAGAAAAAGATAAAATGGGAATGAGATACACAGAAAATTCGAATTGAAAATGTACAACATAGTGCACCATAGTGTGACCACATTTAAAGACCATCATTGGCAAAAACAGAGCCTAAAAGCAACATATAGAAGAATATGTAATCAAAATTTGCCTTTTACAGTTATTTGTACACCATTGCAAAAAAAAAAAAAAAGATGAGTATTAACTATTTGCACCAGCAAAAGAACGTTTCAACCATAAACCTATCCTTTGAACTACAGCGGCAAGAACTTATGGTACTGTTTTCCCATTAGTTTTTGAACAGCTAAAGTGCAACTCTTAAATTGTTGAAAGCAGTAATTTTGTTATTGATTCTCCTCCAATAACATTAAAATTATCAACTAAAAGCATTCTTGACAGCCAAAGTTGATGGAATAGAGTCTTGGCGTTTAGTTTGTAAAATTCATTAGCTAATTTGATTCTTTTACATAAGTAGTAATTTTTTCCTTAAAAGATAAACAAACAAACGTGCAGACTGCAGAACCATTCAAAAATGGAAATGAAAAATGTCAGAGAAGCAACAGTAATAACACCAATTAATCATAACATTGTAGCATTAATTAAAAAAAAGATAAAAATAAAAGCTAATTTCTAATTAGCGAACAGAATTAAAGGGGAAAAAAGTGGGAAAGCTAAAAATTAAATACTAAAGAAAGGAGCAGTGAAAGGAACTATAGTTTAAAACCCTAGGCGATAGAGCAGATCAAAATGCGAAATCTTTCAAAAGCAATAAAATCCAAATTGAGATAGCGGAATCGATAATCAGATGAAATCGGCTGAATTCGAAAAGGAAATCGGAGCCTAGCGTACCTGAATATGTGACCGCCGATTTGAATTGTTTGAATACAAAGGAAGGAAAAGAGAAAAAGAGAGATTGCGTTTGCGAAGGAAAGTGGTGTTTTGTTATGTTTCACCTGCCGCTGCTGCTACCAGCGGTGCGAGCTTTGGTGACGAGCTGATTAAACGCTGTTGGGTTGTGTCAACGTTTAACGCTACAATCTCGACGTTTTTACGAAATTTCAGATACTTGCGGATATTAATTACGTCGTGGGCCAAAAATTCACGCCCAAATCAAAAGCCCATCCAAATAGTAAATATTCAGTACGACCCATTCACCAATCGAGTTTGGTTGGACTGAAATTTAGACAAAAAATTTGAAATTTTATTTAATAAATAAATTGTTTATTTAATTTTAATTTTTAAATATATTTAAAAATAATATTATAAATTCTACAAATCAGTCGTGCTTTGAAAAAAAAAAGTTTCAAAAATATTTAGATTTAAATTAATTCTATTCGTAAATACTTACTTTGTAATATATTTTTCCCCTCTTTCTAGGAGGCGTTAACTTGAATGAGTCTGACATACATTCATGCATTGGTACGGATGTAAATATTTTGTATTGAGATATGTATTTTTATATGATGGGTAAGAGTTATATTTTATTAATTTTTTAATTTATTATAAATGATAAATTATATTTTTTAAATAATTAACAAAGGAAAAGCAATAAATAGAGAGAAAAAAATAACAATCAAAATAAAAATCATATTTTAGTTTAATTTTTTCTATCTTTAACACAATATTTTTTATTTTAATTTTATTATTGTCTATTTTAATATATATATATATATATAGAGAGAGAGAGAGAGAGAGAGAGAGAGAGATTTTCATATTTAAAAGAAAGCAAAAGAAAAATGAAGGCCATTGATGATGGAATCATTCATTATTCGAGAAGTCTTAGTGCTTGATCAAAATAGAGCAAGGAAGAAGATTTAATCTATTCATTATGCATTACTAGGAAAGTTTTAATTATTTTCGAAGAAAAAAAATAATGTATTTATAATTTATTTTATTTGTTTACAATAAATCACATTAATCAGTGTATTAAAACAATGGGTTAACCATTTCTTAAGATAAATATCCCAAATAAAATAGTAAATCATTAAATTTCCATCATTTAGCATTACCATCACTGATGTTTTCCATCATTCCGAATAAAGTAAAAAACAAAAGAAATTCTGGCAAGCTTAGCCGAGAGACAAGCTGTCGTGAGACTCTGGTCGGCACCAGCTAAAAGACTGCTTCTACTTGGATCCTTATTCTCGACGCTTCGTTCCCTTTTCTCTCGCTTTCCTTCTTAAATCAACCAAAATCTAGAGGAACCTTAACCATCAAGAAAATTAAAAAGAAAAAGAGTAAAGCTTTGTCGACAGTATCTGGTTCTTCTTCACCGAAACCTAATTTTATCCATCTTTGATTCTTCCTTAGTTATTTTTCATTTTGAATCCTTGATCCGTTTTTTTTTTTTCGGAGATGGCGGAAATAGACGATTGTTGCTCGACGCAGTTGATCGATGGAAATGGAGAGTTCAATGTGGTTGGACTCGACAACTTCATGCGTACCACTAAATTCTCTAACTGTGGCCTTTCCTATGCCGTTGTTGCCGTCATGGGCCCTCAAAGTAGCGGTGCGCTGCGTTCCGATTCGTTTCGAGCTTTGCTTCCCTTTCCATTACTTAGTTTTATCCTTTATGTCGATTTTTAGCTCGTTGAAGTTCCTTGGTTTAATTATTGTTGAAATTCTAGTAATACTTTTTCAACACTTTTAGTTCAGTTTTGAGCAACTCGAATACTTCATTTTTGCGAGAAAATCGAATTTCTATAATGGATTGCTTCTATTAATATTAAAATGAGACTGAATTTTCACTGCAGTTGATTGAGTGTGTTTAGTTGAATTCGGCTTTTGTGCATAACTATCTCTGTAAGTGAATCTTTGCAATCAAAGTTCTCTTGCCGTGAGTTTCTCAAATGTCTAATATAAACACTGAACTTGTCTCTGAATTTATGCCCAATTTTTATTATCAGAAACTTAGTTTTGAGAGGCTAATGTTTGCGTGCTAATCTAGTGATTACTATTTATCTTCTATTATAATTTTTTTTATAAATAACTGTTCGATTCATTAAGTTTCTCTAAGTTTAGTTTCATTGATAATCCGGTTAGATTGATTACAACTTTTGTTGTTATACTTTCTGAGGCACATGGTTTGTCAGAATGCCAGCCTATATCTTTTGGTCCTGATAATATATTGCTTATTTGGGGTGTTTGCCTTGTAGACTAAAAGGCTTTGTCTTCTGTTGATAGGGAAAAGCACCCTGTTAAATCATCTTTTCCACACAAATTTCAGGGAGATGGATGCATATAGAGGAAGGTTAGTTATTTCGTTTCTCAAATTTTATTTTCTTAGAAGGAATAAGGATTCACCCTTATCTTATCACTCTTTTGTATATTCTTTCTGCTTTTATTTTCTCTTTCATATGATAGATGTATAAACTAATCTAATTTCATTGCAGGAGTCAAACTACCAAGGGTATTTGGATTGCACATTGTGTTGGCATAGAGCCTTTCACAATTGCCATGGATTTGGAAGGTACTGATGGTAGAGAAAGAGGCGAGGTAACTAGTCTTTTTAAAATATTTTTGGTTATTGAAGATAAATTTATTTGCATCAATGAAATGGGCTATAAGTTGTTTCATTTGGTGGGAAAGGGCTTTATTTAATAAGAGTACTGTTTAGATCAAATTTATAGAACTAAATTTTCTCAGAATTTGTTTTATTTTGGCAAGATATGGTCATATAAAAATTCACTGGCGTGGGGCATTTACTGGATGTATATATCACATCCTATTTGCTATGCTTCCTTTTGGTCCCCAAACCTGCCCACCCACCCAGTAACGCAAACAAACACTGAGACCGACATGGAAGCATAAGATGTTCTGATTTCGTAATGGGCACCTCAATGTATATATTCCTAGATATAAAATGTCAATTAATTATTCCAGTCATGTTTGTCCATTTCTGTTTGTTAGTTGCATTTCTTTGTCACTATATTTACACCAGATTTTTTTTTTTCAGGATGACACTACATTTGAGAAACAAAGTGCCCTTTTTGCTTTGGCAATTGCAGATATTGTGCTAATAAACATGTAAGTATCTAAATTCATGATTTTGATATCTCATGCATTTGATGGTTACACGCAAGGCTGGAGTTTAAAGTGCTCAAGCTGTATAATCTATAAAAATTTTGGCAAGTAACTGGCAGTGGACCTTACTAGAGAGTGACTAGGTTTACCTTTTATCTATTTTTTGTTTATATTGTCTTGGTGCTTTTTTGGTCGTGTTGGTTTGGCTTTTATGGAATATGATGATGTTCCCATATTTGAGCTTCTTTTTCGAATAGGATGCTAGAAATAAATTTAGATTTTAATCAAATATTGGATATTGATGTAGGTGGTGTCATGATATTGGTCGGGAGCAGGCAGCCAATAGGCCACTTTTGAAAACAGTTTTTCAGGTGCTATAGTTTGCATCTAATCCTCTTGTCTTCTGTGTATGCTGTTTATTGTGCTTAACAGTCGTGTTTGTACTTTTAATCTAGGTTATGATGCGATTATTTAGCCCCCGGAAAATAACACTGCTATTTGTTATACGTGATAAAACAAAGGTTTGGACTAATGCATTTTCATTTTCTTCTAAACTAAACTTTGATACCTTCTGGCTTTGTGTTAAAACCTTTAAGATATACTCTTTTTTTTTTTCCCCTTTCTTTTTTGTGCTTGTTTTTATAGACCCCCCTTGAATATTTGGAGCCTATCCTAAGGGAAGATATTCAAAAGGTAACATTGTTTATGTATTTCTGTATATTTCTTCTTTTCTCTCCCACTCTTCCTCTCATTCTCTGTCCATCTTTTTTTTTTTTTTGGGCATTTTAATTGGTGACGATTACTGCAGATATGGAATGTAGTTAGTAAACCTGCAGCCCATAAAGATACACCCCTTAGTGAATTCTTTAATGTAAGAAGATAACCATTTTCTTTTTTGCTGATCACTTTTTACTTACATATTACTAAATAGTTATAAGCATCGATTCACCTTTCAACTTTGACATGAAGGTGGAGGTCACTGCTTTATCAAGCTATGAAGAAAAAGAGGAGCTCTTCAAAGGGCAGGTAGCCTCACACTCTTTTGTTAATCTTTCAAAATTTTTGCTAGAACTGACTTTTAGATACAGTTGTTAAGTCTTTTCATGTTACTTTGTTTAACCAAATAATTGTGTTCTGGGCATCATGATCCCTTTTTTTCCCTTCTCTTTTGAGACATTAGACAAGGCCTGAAGTTGAGGGAATGGATGAGGGGAGAGACTATAATCCTGGATCTTGCTAAACTACCAATTTTAATTTGTATTAGGAAAAACGAAAGGGATTTAGAGCCTTACTGTCTTATCTGATATCTTATGCAGGTTGCTCAACTAAGGCAGCGCTTTTTCAATTCTATTTCTCCAGGAGGACTTGCTGGTGATAGACGGGGTGTTGTCCCTGCCTCTGGGTTCTCTTTTAGTGCACAACAGATATGGAAAGTTATAAAAGAGAACAAGGATCTGGATCTTCCTGCTCACAAGGTTTTTGCTTCATCCATATCTTCCTCTCCAAATAGCATTTCTTTTTCTTTTCTTTTTTTTTTTCCCTCATTAAGCAAATTTTTTTTTTTTTAAAATCACGTTCATTAGGTAATGGTTGCCACAGTCCGTTGTGAAGAGATTGCCAATGAGAAGCTCCGTCGCTTATCCTCTGATGAGGTACTTTTGCATCTATTTTCCTCTTAGTTGTTAGTTTGGCTGATTGAATACTCCATTGTAGTTATGGAATTAGTACACTTTGTGTAGGAATGGTTAGCATTGGAAGAAGCTGTTCAATCTGGACCAGTATCTGGTTTCGGGAGAAAGCTGAGCTCAATTCTAGAAAGCTACTTTTCAGAGTGAGTTTATGTCTATGGCTAGTATGTAGAGTAACATATTGTTGTTTGACGTACGTCTTTTCCAACTTTAAATTGTATGCAAAAGGGATAGTCTTCTAATTTGGAAAAAGACCTGTAGTAAAGACTTCAAGCTATGCATTATGCTACCAGCTTCTGTAACTTGAAACGTTTCTTAACTCCTCAGACTTCCGTCGGTAGTTCCTAGTTGATTATATTTGTTTATTGATTTAATAATTTGAGAAATTCATGATTTGTATTATTTTTTCTGCACACTGTAATCTTGCTTGTACACTTCAAATTTCTTTTGCCATAGATATGACTCGGAGGCAATCTACTTTGATAAAGGTGTAAGAAATGCAAAACGAAAACAACTGGAGTCAAAAGCTTTGGATGTAAGTTCTAAGTACTTCTACCATTATGATATTTATTTTGTTTCAAAAGTTATATTGTTTGGCATACCACTCGAGCTTTTAGAATTTAATTCTAAGAAGTTTGTAGCATTTCACCAAGGATTTTTGGTTGTCTGTTAGAAGCTATCTTTATACCGGCAACTGTAGCTGGATTTCTTAGTACCTTTTGTTATGAATTTACCATATTATTTGATGATGGATGGTGTAATAGTCTCCATTTACTGTAACCAGTATCCTATTGGAAACATGATGGTGTGTTTTGATCCATATCTATCATTTTTTATTTGTCATTTCTGTTTGGCTCTAATAATTCTGCTTGTGGCTTTGTTTATAGCTTTCTATGATATTTTCTGGAGGCTGTTATATTTTAATTTGAACAAGGGATATCTGACTCTTCTTGATGATGAATTAAATAATCAGGCAACTAAACTACACTTCTGTGTAAATTCTTTGTTAGAGAAAAATGTAAGACTCAAAGCATTATAAGGCCTGTTTCATAGATTAGTGGTGAGCATGGTGTTCTGAAACTACTGATGCATGCATTTAAGATTAAACATAATATATAATCTGTTTAAGGCCAAGTGAGTGGATTTTATAATTGTTGCCTTTTCATTAGCTCTAGGATTTTTTGCATGTGTATGTGTTTGTGAGTCTAATAATGTAGGTATAATTTTCAAATGGTTTACCGTATGTCGTAATGAGTAAGCTTGTTGAAAATTTTTGATATTGTAAAAAATCTTCCTCCGACAAAGGTACTGTATTGAATTGAGCAGCTTGTGCATCCTGCTTATCTTAAACTCTTGGGACATTTGCGCTTCAAAGCACTTGAAGATTTTAAGTCTAGACTAGAACAGATGCTGAAGAAAGGAGAAGGATTTGCTGCTTCTGCTCATGCTTGTACTAAGTCTTCTATGAATGAATTTGAGCAAGGATGTGCAGGTAATGTAGTAAATTCTTATCACACGCTTGTACCTTAATGAAGTATGCAAAATCTTAAATTATCATAATAATAATAATAATAATAATAATAATAATAATAATAATAATAATCCGATCTTTAGAAGTACTGCATTCAGTATGTTTAACTTGTTTATCTGTTTAATGGTCTATTTTCTCGTCTTCCAGATGCTGCCATCAGACAGGCTAATTGGGATGCTTCGAAAGTTAGGGACAAACTTCTACGAGATATTGATGCTCACACATCATCTGTTCGAAATGCCAAATTGTCAGAATTGTTGGCTAGCTATGAGGTAATTTTATTAATTAAGTCAGCATTCAATGACTGTTTCATTCTTTGGATATTTCTTAAAACTGTGGACCAGTTTTTTATCATCTTGAAACTGTGCACCATTGTTTTATCAATAAGCAAAATGTTGACATTTTAGTGTTGCTCAGGAGAAACTTAGAAAATCACTATCTGAACCAGTGGAGTCTCTGTTTGATGCTGCTGGACGAGACACCTGGGCTTCAATAAGAAAGCTTCTTACACGTGAGACTGAGACTGCTGTGTTAGAGTTTTCAACTGCTATCACCAGTTTTGAGTTAGACCAACCTACCATTGACAACATGCTGCAAAATTTGAGGGGTTATGCGAGAAATTTGGTAGAGAAGAAAGCAAGAGAAGTAGCTGGAAAAGTTCTGATCCTCATGAAGGATAGGTAGAGAACCTTAATTATCAAATTATTGGTGTTTAATTAGAATAGTCTGCTGTATTTAATGCTCGATGGCATGTATCAGGTTTTCAACTGTCTTTAGTCATGACAATGATTTAATGCCAAGAATATGGACCGGAAAAGAAGATATTGAGACAATTGCTAAGGATGCTCGCACTGCGGTAATTTTTAGGGTTATTTCAAGTGTGGAACTCTAATATATCAACAATTGTGTACGATGCAGCAATCTAAGAGACTTTCAATGATTGTTCTTTTTGCAGTCTTTGAGGCTGTTAGCTGTCATGGCTGCCATTCGGTTGGATGAGAAACGAGATAATATCGAAAACGTACTGTTTTCTTCCCTAATGGAAGGAACCTTGACTGTCGCACCTCCTCAAGATAGAAGTATAGCAGCTTCTTCTGACCCTCTTGCCTCTAGCACATGGGAGGAGGTAATGGTTGGCTTGGTTAGTTTTGTGGTATAATATGTACTTTTATCAAACCGAAGTTCCTTATTTAAAAGTCACTTGTGTATTAGGTTCCTCCTGAAAATACCCTGATTATACCTGTGCAATGCAAGTCATTGTGGCGACAGTTCAATGCAGAGACTGAGTTTACAATTGCTCAAGCTATTTCAGCACAGGTATGTCATCTAATGCTGTTATGTCATCTAACGCTGCAGTTGTTTGCTAGTCTTGTTACATGTGGGAGAAGACGGCTTATCGATGAGGAAATAGTTTAGGTCATCTCTCTAATTATTTTGTTTCCTTTCTTAGGAGGCTTACAAGCGAAGTAACAACTGGTTACCTCCCCCATGGGCAATTGTGGCAATGATTGTCCTGGGATTTAATGAATTTATGCTCCTTCTAAGGTAACTTCATCTAATCAAAAGTGTATGGTGCAGTTCATCTTTTCTTTTCTACTTCTATATTGTTCCTGGGCAATGCTCTTATAAATGGGTTAAGCCCCTAGCTTTTAACTGGAGTTGGGGCTAGAACCTTACTCCTGGGGGGCTGCTACCATGAGAGGCAGTTCCTGAACCTACAGGTCCAAGCCCCAGCTTTAGCATGGATAATCTTCTAAAGTCGGATTTCCATCACTGTTTATAATACTAGTATGGGTCTTCCTTGTTTACTTTCTATGTTTTTCTGCTGATGAAACAGGAATCCTTTCTATCTCATGGTTCTATTTGTTGCATTTTTACTCTCAAGAGCCATGTGGGTACAGATGGACGTCACAGGGCATTTTCAACATGGCACTGTGAGTATGAAAGAGAATGCATCTATTTTTGCCGAATGTTCTTTTAGTTGTGACCTGTGATTTACTGTTTCTAATGTGAAGTTGCACGTGGCATTTGTTCCTTCAAAATTCTACATTGGCTTTTCGGCTCGCAAATGAAAGCATGAACTATAGTATACACTTGTAATGAAAGCAAATTGGTGCTGAAACGTTTTACTGTGGGTTTATGCCCTCAATATTTCATGTTTTCTTTTGTTCTTTGAAAAATTTATTCAACTAGACGTACATTTAAGATGGGACAGAAGATCGTCAGGAACTATTGTCTAGTTTCCTTGCCTAAATTAGAGGAACCTTTGTTTTAAACCAATCAAATTCATTGTTTGCCTTCTTTCCAGCTGGCGGGGCTAATCTCTATTTCGTCAAAGTTTCTTCCTACTATCGTGAATCTTCTCAGGCGACTTGCTGAAGAGGCTCAAGGCCATCGAACTCCTGAGAACCCCAGGCAACAATCATCGCTTACTTTTCAGAGTTTCAGGAATCAAAGTCAGCCAAATCCAACAAGCTCAATTCCACATTCGTCTGTATCATCCAACATTTCAGTGTCTGACAGTGGTATCGAGTACTCGAGCCCTAATTTAACGCGGAGAAGAAGTACAAAAGTCCAAGAAGCCGAGCTTTCTTGATACAAGCTAGTCTTCCTGTGTTCCACAATAGGTTCAGTTACTTCCCCATGCAACTTAAAAATTTTCTTCCGAATGAAAGAAGGGGATATAATATCCGGAGTGCGAGGGAGAGTCTTTTACATATGTGACAAAAAAGAATAAGTAATAAAGGATGCAGGGTTTGGGCTGCGTTTTAGGTTAGAATAGCTTAGTACCAAAGTTGCTCAGGAAATTTGTATTGTACACTTTCTCATAAATTATTAAATTAATGAAGTATTTTCGAATTTTGCTACTTACCTTTGCTTCTTCTATCAATTTATTGGCCGCTACATTGTTAATCTTGGAACAGTGAGTTGTTTCCGGGGAGCTATAGGCCTGGGGGCCTTTACTAAAAATCCTTATCTTCTATGGTAAGTGAATGAATTTCAGCTTATTCCATTTTTCTTCCCATTGAGCTCCAATCGCCGCATACTTACAGTGACCAAGTCTACAGGAATTTCAACTTGAAGTTGCAAGCTAAATGAGATTAAACAGTTTATAGCACTCCATCCATGTAAAAATTGAAGAAGATAATTCAAAATCTCGGAAAAAATTTATGACAACTTTTAAGCCTGTAGCTGCTTGCCCAATGAATGTGATAATGTTACAAAAGTTTTCAATTGGATTGCGTGAGATACTGATCAATCAGTTCAGGCACTTGATTCAAAAAACAGCACTGGACTTCGTTTCATTGACTCATGACCATCGCTTTTGGCATAGTTTAGAGATAGTTAGATCTGCACCTCCAAACCCATCCATTATAGCATTGGCTGAAGGGAATTCTGCTCTAGATGTGAAACTACAGAGAAAGTAAACAAGCAATGAGCTGCATCACATGAAAAAAAAAAAAGAAAAAGGCATGAATTGCGTCACATAATTTACAAGGTAGAGAAGCAAGCCTTTACCTGCTCCGCAGCACAACACGGGGCATGCCTATCTGCTCAGCTGCAGCAAGTCCAGATTTGCTTCCTGCAATAAGGATGCAATTGTAGACATGTACCCCAGCAATTTCTGCCCCTGCACGTAGTGCAGCTACAATCTTCGCCAAGCTGGATAACATTCACAATATCAGATTGAAGTCGGTAATGCTACAGCCAAATGAGTGACTCGGTACATCCAACATGAACTACTATTGTTCATAAGTCAATGAATTTCTCATTTTCATTTCCCCTAGCTTAAAAAATAATGTTAATTTTGGTATATTTATATCTTTCTCAAAGGTCAACATTGACTAGCAACATTCTTGACAGTTGCTAACTATGTTTGCAAATGATACTGTGATAGTGGTGGTTCATGACTGGCTGTTTGCAAGTGTAAGATCGACTTGTTGCAGTAGACTAGTACTAGGTTCAAACTCTGTCAAGAAAGTTATTTCAGCTTTTGAAGAACTGCGATTCCTGCTTTTAAGTCTTAATATCTCCCTTTAACACGCAAATATTTTTCCCATCAAATCATTATCTGGCATTCAGGGCATACCAGGAATAAACAAGATCACCAAGAAATAACCAGAAAAAGCAAAAGCTATAATCCATCATGAAGCACAGAATTAACTGCTCAACAGCATTGGAAATTATTCCAAACAGGTAAAGCAAAGGTTACATAAATTATGAGTTGCTAATTTCCTTTCGCTTTGTCTGCCTCTGTTAGAAAAAAAGAAAGGGAAAGAACAAAAAGAAGATGCCTGACCTTTCAGAGGAGCTAGTATCAATGTTAACACTCACTTTCAGCATGGAAGCAACCTCCTTTGCTATTCTTTGTTTCTCAGCAGAAGCTGGCGACAAAGCAAGAACAAAACCTTTTTATACCAACTGGCTGAACCAAAAGAATGCATATCATTTTTTTACCCAAACACAAGAACTGAGATTACATACCAGCTTTTCTTGCTTCCTTAGCTAGTTGCTCATCCAAAGAAGACGACATTCCTTTACCAAAAACAAGTTGACCGTATAAACTCTTTTCTACTTCCTCATTACCGACAACTTTTATTTTCGAGAGTCTTTCATGACCAAGCTTTTCAACTATCGATCTAATTTAAAAAATAAATACATAAATAAAAGGGAAACATTTGCAAGCTTTCATGCAGTCAACAAATTAACTGATGTGTTATGAACTGGAGCATTCTTAACCGGACAGAAAATAGAAGGCAAAGAGAGGGGGAAAGACTAACAGCAAACTTGAATCAGAACAGAATTACGGCCTTATTTTCTGGAAAAAATACAGTATAAACATTGGTGATCACCTATGTTGCTTGGACTCAGGGTGACTCTTGGATATGAATGTGTCCGACACACGTATACTCAATTTTTTCTAATTTTTCATATATACTTGAAAGATTATACTCTTATACTCATGTTCGAATATGTGTTAAACAATGGTGTTAGACATAGGTACTTTCAAGCAAAGGAAGAGTCTAGGTAACATAAATGATCACTAGAACAGACCTAGCAATTTTATCCCCACTTTTACTATAGGATGTCAAGACGATCACAGGTATTCCTTTGTTGCATGCATCATCGATAAAACTGCAATACACATGGTAAAACCGGATTAAAAGGGTTGATGCTGAGGAGGAAAAGTAACTTTCAGAAATGAATAAAACACAAAGAATGGCAACTTACTCCTCAACTCCAGGTCGTAAAGGTAAACTTTTCATCATCAGTTCATCCAGTGCATTTTTCTGCCAATAACAAGATGATAATCCATTCGTTTACCATGCAATACCATAAGCAAAAGCTAAACATGATGGTAAGCAATGCTTATAAAATTACAAAAAACAACTCAAGGCTTTCACTGCAATAGGGTGAGCCATTTTACTGATTGAGTAGGACAATTAAAAAAAAAAAAAAGGATAACAGAGGAATTGAGGACTAAATCCATGAAAAGCTTTTTCATTTCTTTATCACATTTCAACTTACCTTCTCTCGCAACACATTTTTCACAAATGGCTCCTTCTCACTTGTAGGCAATGAAGTAGGCCAACCAATCTGCCAAAGTACAGGAGACTATAAGACAGATAATTGATGTAATAAGTAATAACATGCATACGCACAATGCTAACCTCTAGGATTTAATGCTTCAAGCTTTCAGCGAGAAGAACTTACCCGGTTAAAATATAGAACCAGCATCCTTTCTTCATTACCAGTACTTCTCCTGGAAAAGTAATCACAAAATGCTTTTCAAGAAGATTCATATTAACAAATCATGATTTTTCCATTATAAAGACCAAGGAAAGAGGACAAACATTATATGCCACTATTTTAAACACAATCAACTAACATTCGGGTGACCATAATGATGATGAACCTGTTGATTCATAGCATAATCAAAATGCACTAGTTTTGATGACAACACACAATAAAAAGGCAAGCTTCGCTGAGATTTCACCTTACAAGATCCGCATAGACAGGCTCAGTCCAGTTTGCACAGTCAAGCGCGAGCTTTTGAAATGCTGGAAGTTTTTAGAACAAAAACCAGTAAATTAATTAACAAACAAATGATTTGCAACTAATCATGTAGCTTAATCATTGAAGTATTAACTTTAGATCCTTTTGCGCAATAGACATATGATCACTTCATCTGCCGCACCTAAATTGAAGGCTTGGCGATTACCCAAACGATATGCATCCATAAGGACCCTGAAACAATCCAAATTTATAGTGTACATTAAAGATGATAAAATAAAGAACACCGATTTGATCTAATGAATAACTGAGTTGAAAATCAAAAAGGGCAAAACCCAGAGCAGGAAACGTAACACAATGAGAGAAAAAAAAGTCTTAAAACCAAAAGTTAGTCCTAAAAATGAATTACCCATCAACTTCGAGAAGAATAGCCAGTTCCTGAGATGGGTTTTGGTTTTGGGTAGTAGATGGTGAGCTGAAAGCAGTAAAGCCATTGAATTGCAGGTTTTTTCCATGGAAGTTAAAGTTTCTTGGGAAAGTAGAGTAAAATGACGGAAGCAAACAAAGATTGCTTTTAGTAAGCGGACAAAGATTGTTGTTATTGTTGTTGTTAATACTTGCGGATACGGTGCTGTTTGAAAAGCCGAGAGTGTAAAGGATTGAACATGAAGCGGTCTCCATGTTGGGAATTTGCTATATTTTTAGAGAGAGAGCCACTGACTGCTAAAGAGCTCGTCACTGCCCCCTACTGCTTTTGTTTGGTCATCAGTGTCCCGTTTCTCAATTTAATTTACCATTACACCCTTCTCTTCGTCATTTTTTCCCATAGTAAAGTTTGGGCTCCGGCCCTATATGATAACCCGACCCATGAAATTTGTTTACTCGGATTTGGGTTTTCCGTAAAAGCTTGTTAAGCCCTAAATAGGAATAAAAACATAAATTTTGATTTGGAACATTGTACACCCAATACTTTAAATAAAAAAGATTAATACGTAATTCCTCTTTCAGATAAAGTAAATAAAGTTTCTTAAAGATTAATTCTTTTTTCTTTCTTTTTTTTTTTTTTTTACCAGTTCCATTTTACCTCACATCAAGGAATCTCTATGTTGCATAGAAAGGAAATTAGTAATTTGGTTAACAATTTACACCGGTGCTAGACTTTGATAAATTTAAATGCAAGATGAAAATATAATACATTTAATAAATAACAAAACTAGGTAATAAACATCACCACACATCTGAGCACAATTAACATAAGTACATTTAATAAATTTTGAACTGAACCCCTCGAACCAAACTCATGAAGCAAATCCCTCAAGCCGGACCCAAGAACCGAACTCTCAAACTGGATCTATAAACAGAACTGTCGAACCGGACCATGAACCAAACAACTTTATGTTGAAAGCATATGTTTTCTGGTTAAAGTAAAACTAGGTGTAAGTATCTATAATATATGTTTTACACTTTGCTCATTCACTTTCCAATTAAAGATTGATAAAAAGAAAAAAGAAAGGATCAAAAGAGGTCTACAAAATTGATGCTAGCGTCTAACAGGTAAAAATGAAGAGAGCATGATATATAAAATAGAAGGCAACAAAAATTGACTACCCCCAGTGCATCACTATATTTTTCATTTGAAAGTGCTAATCTGAGATCTTTTCAAACTTGTTTCTGCCATCATCCAAAGTTTCCATGTTCTTCCTCTTCTTCGATAATCTGGTCGGATTTTGTAACCCATTTTGTTCATCAGTGAATTGAGCAGCTGTTCGGGCCCGTAACTCTTCTAAACTCTCACCTTCTTTTGCTCTTTCTAGCACCTAAAAAGATCATAGACAGCAATTATGTTGCTGTTCCTGAAAACAGGATATCGAAAATTGTTGAAGATGGGGACATGAATTACCAGATGACGACCATACAGATGGGTGCTCGAAAGTGCTTGAAGTGCATTTTGAGCTTCTTGCTTTGTAACGAACTCCACGAATGCAAACCCTCTATGGTTTCCAAACTTCATTGGTAACCTTAAGCTCTTGATCTAATAAACAGCCAGAAGGAAAACTAGGGTCAACCAAAGAAACATGAGAACTTTCTCGTGTCTAAAATAAAGCTGCTTCAAGTTGTGACCAAATCAAGCTCATCAACTTTTTTTTTTTTTTTAGGTTCTTTATTATGCGAGGTTCCAAAAGGAAGTCCACATTTCACCGCTTCAATAATACCCATAAGCAAAATAGTACATACTCTAGCCTATTGGTCTATACAGTTAACTCAAAAAATAATGCAGCACTAAGCTATAAAAAATGTAATGAAATTTTAGTTATGTTATAAATAAATAAATAAAAAATACCTGGCCAAACGGGCTAAATAACTGTCTCAGATCTTTTTCGGTCGCTTCGAAAGCTACATTTCTTACAAGCAGCTTTTTTAAACTTTTATCCTTCTCAACATTTTTCACGGCTTGTTCTTCTCTTTTGGCATGACAAAGTTGCAAGATAAGGGCATGCCCATCCAAAACAGTTCCCTAAAAGAGAGAAAGATATCAAAAAGCTGCACCTCAAATTCTTGAAAAAATGTTTTTTAAGCTTGCTGATCTTAATTGTAATTACCTGTAAGTCTCTGCAAACATTTGTCGCCGTCTCTACCGAATCGAACTCAATAAAACCATAACCCATCGATACTTGCTTGCCATTCTTCAAGTGCTTTTTTACCTGCCAAAGGACATGACAAACTCATAAGGTTCAGAAGGACAAGATTGATTGCGATGTAAACAAGGTTCAGAATGCCCAAATAATTACCCTGATGCTCTGTATTCTTCCTTCCTTTACAAGTTCAGCGAAATGATTCCACAAGCTCCCTTCAGAAGTCTTGAAATTAAGGTTCTTGACAAACAGAGATCGTGACTGAAATAGCAAAGCAATGATAAGTAATCAAAGCAAATAAATCATAGCATCAAAGAAAGAGAAGAGGCAAAAGGAAAGAAAGAAACTCATATCATATGCTGAACCTCAATTCTGTCAGGATCAATCTCTGCATCTGATATTCCTTCCACATGTTGCTCCAGAATTGCCCTCTTAACATCATGTTCACCAACAGCAGCATTATTCTTTTTGTCGCCCTCAGACACTGAACTCTTATTAAGAACATTGTCAGGAGCCCACTCCAAGTACAAAGGAGCATCCCTATATTAATGAAGGAAAACAAGTTTCAGGTTCCATGAATAACAATTCCAGCTTACAAAGGTTCAAAATATAGAAGCCACTACAGTGCCTAACAAGTATGTATATGAAGTCATTCAGAATGAAACAGTTGAGGTTAACAACCACCAAGTTTAATCAAGTACAACTGAATTCAAACACATGGTATATATCTGGAGATAATTTGAAACTTAACTAATATTTCTCCACAGAAAAATAAACTAATAATTTTTTTTTCTGAATTGTTGTTAAGAGATTAACTAATGTCTAAAAAAGTGGGGAAAATCTCACTTATAACGTTTGTATGCTAAACCCTTAAATGCTGCACGAGCTTCAGATGGTTCTAGGAAAACAACCTGAAATGCCAAGCAACAAAATCATCAGTAAAGAAAAGAACAGTCATACACCTCTCAACAGCTGGTTATCCTAAAATCAAGTTTGCCAGCTCATTACAGCTTACATGTTTCCACAACATAAATCTAAAATGAGAAAAAAGAAAAGCACCCAACTAACACTCCAAGAAAGATCATAGAAAGTTCTAAGCAGAAACCTAAACCATAAATCTATATAAAAATTATAATTAGAACATAAATGCATACCAGGGCCAATGTTTTTGTTGGAGGGAGAATGACCTTGTCTAAATTCCCAAATTTTCCAAACATCTTGGCTAGTTCACCATCCGACGAACCGTATGGCAAGTTCTTGACTAACAGAACATGATTGCTCCTTTTCATGCCATCTGTTTTACCTGAAGCAACTTCCTCCAAAGAAGAGATATTTACTCCAGCATTTGCAAGGGCTTTTTTTGTCTCTGAAATCACTTGAGTTTCCCCCAAAGCAATACGCACAGCTAGATCATCTGCTTCTCGATCAAGTAACTCACTCTTACGCACACCATATTCCCTAGCAATGTTTTCAACAACCTATTAACATATGAGAAAACAGATGAAAGGGAGGTCAATGACACAATAACAATATAAATTACAAATAAAAGCACTTTAGGATAAAGATAGCCAAAGATGTAAGACTACTATTATCAGTGGCAAAAACAAGACAAGACAAAATGAGATTGTTAGTTCAGTAGAAGAATTTCATATCCCTTTGCAAGATTTCAACATAGTTAAGTCAAGTAAACAAAGGTTTTGTGAAATGCAGTTCAAGATCAGTAAAGATCTCTCAGGAATGACTAAACAATTCTTGCGATCAATGGGAAAAATCTAGGACATCCTTTAAATTCAGTTAATATATGGAAACTGCCAAGGATTAATTTTGCTAAAAAGGAAAAAAAGAGTCTGTGGTATATTCAATAAAACATACAGTATCGGGGCGCATGAATAGACTATTCCATGCTCTTGTGTCCCCACTAGCTTCAGATGCCTTCCTTTCTTCCTCCCTCTTTTGCTTGAAACTTTTTGAATTTTGGTTTGCTGAATTGTTGATCCTAAGAGAAAGGAATATTGGATTGATGACCATAATATATGGGAAGCTATGATCGTTTAAAACCTATAAGCCTACAGAGACTGATTATAATCAATGCTGCTTACTCTTGTTTGCCTGCTTGTTTTTTTAGTTTTGCTGGCATAACATGCAATAATCTGCCCTGAAAAATTGAATTGTCCACTTCTTCTAAAGCCCTGAAAAATTAATCAGGCAATAAGATCCAGAAGCTCATAGGGATATTATAAAAAGTTTCAAAGCATGAATATCTCCCTAAAATATGTAAAAACAGAAAAGACTGAATGACCAGCTTTGTTTTTCTACTAGTGAAATCAGAGAACAAAAGCAAAGATAAGAGGTTAAGAATTAAAGGACCCAAAGGGATCAGCTTTCATTTAATCTTTTGCAGATGAAGAAACGAAATGGATCTTATAATATATAATAAACAAATAGGAGTAGAAATATAGGATTTTTGAAAGTTGTACTAGTTAATGCATGGTAAGCCTTAAAAAATGGGGAAAAAAAAATGATGTGCCCCAGAAAACTACCATTACCGTTATGCAAGCCTTGAATGCAAGGGTGACAACCAGAAATCTATAGCAACTACCAGCTGCACTAGAAAATGTATTCCTTCTGGTTTCAGCATGTATGTACTAACACACCTTCAAATCAATCTTTGCCAAATTTTAAAGTGTCAAAACCACCACTAAGACAAATTAATAAATAATACCTGACTGCATATTCTGGAACCTTGTAAAGAACGTATGCAATTCCCTTGGAACGCTTAGTTTCTTTATCAATAACAAGATGGACTTGTGAGACCTCCCCAAATTTGCTAAAGAATTCCATCAACTCGTCTTCACTGCTAGATGAAAATCAAGAGAGGAGAAATATATTACTATAAAATGCCCATAACAACAATCAAAAGATGAAAAAGATAAAAACAAAGAACAGTGTGTCTGCAAAAATATACGCTGCTGTGTACGGCAGGTTACGAACAAAAAGTCGACCACTCCCAAGGACTTCATCTCTATCATCTTTCAAGCCAGCAGATGGGTTGCCTGGATCAAGAACTTCACCATCAAGACCTTTGGATGAACCCTCTTGAATCTGATCCTGGATAACATTCTCAGAGAGGGAACCGTGTTTCCCCTTTTGATCACCATCATCATTTTCCTCAGTGTCATCACTTTCTGAATCTGACCAATCTTTCTTCACTCTACTCTTGAAATAATCCATATCTGAAATGACCTCATCACGAGCAACATTGTCTAATGCCTTGGTGTCATTTTCATCCAATGCAATGTTGGTTTCATTGGTGTCAACATCCCCTAGAGCAGATGTCTGTCTGCCTTCCTTCTCAGCTATACCTTTTTTCTTGGTAACTTTGCTATTCTGATTTACCGGAGTATCGAGTACAATGTCATTTGCCCACATTTTTGACTTGACCCTTGGCTGCATAAGCTGAAGAAACTCTTGAAGCTGCGGGTCATCATTCTCACCATTTTCAAGATCTTTTTTCCCTCCTTTAAAATCCATTCCGGTAGAACTTTTAGCCCCAGCTGTGTTTTTTCCAGTTTCAGTCAAATTTTCCTGTTTCTTCGAAGAATACCGACTCCATGGACGAGGAGTATTGGGGTCCCCAACTTTCCGCGCAATCTGAAAGAAAGCAAAATAAAATTTATTTCTTCTTATACATTTCAAAATACATTCAGTTTGCAATAATCATATCATCTTTCTTTCTTTGGCTACATACAACAACATCAATTAATTATGGAAAACCCTTTGAATTTTTTTTTTTTTAAGAAACAGGGGCGTACCTCGCATATGATTCTAGAAGTATCAAGATAAGACTTGTTAAAGTATTTGATAGCTTCCTCAGCTTCTTTTTCCGTACGGTACCCAATAAATGCAAATTGTCTACTCTTTCCATCTCTGATAAAAGTATTAAATCATTAAGAAGCAATTAGCTATAAAATTTTATATAAAAATGGTTAAATAAAGGAAGAGAAAAAAATGAACTTATAGTTACTTACTTGGTGCGCATAAGCTTGGCGTCGGTAATTTCTCCTTTCTGAGAAAAGAATTCTCTTAACCGATCTTCCGCCACATGTTTCGGCAGATTTTTCACACATATTCTTGACCTTCAAAAACAGAATTCAAAACCAAAATCGTCAAATTGTGAATACGCTTCAGCACTTCAGCACTTAACTGGAAAATAACAAAACAAAAAGAAAGAAAGCTTACATATTTTCTCTCGAATTGAGCTAAGATGTTTGGGCGCTGCTTATCGAGGGGATTTTTTTTTTTTTTTGAGGTTTCTAATAGCCGAATTTCAGGAAGACAACGGCGGCAGCGGTCGCTCAGCCGGCGAGAGTTGAAACGCTAGAAGAGAAAGGAAAAAGGGCTCATTACTTTAAAGTTTGAACCGGTTCTATCTCGGGCCGAAACAAAGCCCACCACCCCACCTCTATTTTAGAAGGGTATGAGTCCAAAATATTAAGCCCATTTAAGCTTGCGTCGACCCTTAGTAATTCTTTCTGGAGCTTGCAATGGGGTAGCCCAATTAAATTATTAATTTTTTATATGTTAAATATTAGACATAGTAGGCAAAAAAAAGTCTCATGTCAGTAC
>JBBYHM010000004.1:4691393-4702647 GCA_038381775.1 Adansonia rubrostipa | reverse complement strand
GTAGCCCAATTAAATTATTAATTTTTTATATGTTAAATATTAGACATAGTAGGCAAAAAAAAGTCTCATGTCAGTACGTGACAACTCACGACCCAGTTAACTCAGAAGAAATGCAACGAGACCAAGTTTGTCGGGGATTTCCGAAGTCAATGTCTTCCTCGTACGTGTCACGGCGATCTTCTGCCATTAACAACAGGAGACCAACTCAACCCACTGAAAATCCCAAGAATCCTGGAGCCATCCATCCGGACCTTAATCAGGATCCGAGTCCAAAACCCATCATTCACTTTCTCGCCTTTGGGCTCATCATATTTCTCGGACTCCTCCAATTCTTACCGGCTTCCCATTTCCGTGACCCTTCCGACCCTCTCAGAAACTGGGCCCCTTTTAACTCCCATTCCTCTTCTTCTTCTCCCACCGCGAAACTCGCCATTGATGAAGAGGACGGGTTGATACACATCGTTTCATGGATGAAATGTTTGGACCTTAAAGTGCTGGCAGTCCTTGCCAACTCAACTCTTGCAAGTTCAGGGTACCACTTATATATCAAACTTGCTCTGTTTTCACTCTCGTGCTTTTTTTTTTTTGGGTGCAAGTTTTATTGGCCATTGAAATGATCCTAAGAACAATCTTGAAGATTTGACTTCAAGATTGATCTAAATATTTTGACGCAAGCCCTCTTAAATTGCTGGCTTTTTTGCTTTTTCTTACTCCTTTTTTTTTTTTTTTGTGTGTGTGCTTTCCTAAATATCCAGATGTCCAGAGTTGATTCACTTTCATTTCTTTACACCTCAAGGGAACAAAGACAAAGTTTCCTTTTATAAGTTGAAAGTATTATTTCCACATTCAAATCTTGAACTTCATGGGTAAGATATTTTATTATTATTATTATTATTTTAATTTCATAGTTGAAGAGTTCATCTCTTGATTCTTATTGATGCTATTGTCAAAATATGTAGACAAGAGGAAGTGAAAGAAATAATTAAGAAGGCTTCTTCTGAAGCAGAATATGAGCGTCTCAATTTTGAGGAAATAGCACCTTTCGTTATACCAAGTGTCCACCAGTCGCTAAGAAGATTCATATATGTTTCACCCAATCTAATTTTGATGGTTGGTTTCTTCTTTCCTATATAATTTATCTTTGCTAATATAATATATAATTTTGTTGTTCGGGGCTTAACTTACCCCTGATGGCAACTTACATATTTAGAGGGTTTGGTAGTTAATTTATGTCATCTAATGGTATTAGCGGTCGAAATAGAACACAATAAAATTTAAGTGAAAAAATCACTCACAAGATCAGCATCATTGCGCTATTTTATCACTTGGGGATGACATTTCTTGGTACTTGTAAATTTTTTTAGACTTGGGTTTTCATTGCAGGGAAGGGTGGAAGATCTAACTGGAATTGACCTAAGCACCCATGCCGTTGCAGCTGCTGAGGATTGCTCTGAAAGGCTGAACAGCTATGTGAATTCGGATGTTTTGGATGCTATTCAAAGGTCGGCCTCAAAGCCATGGATATCTGTGGCACCATATGTGAAGGATGCGTGCATGCCTGACTTGAGTTTGCTTTTGATTAATGCAAGGAAATTGGAGGAGCTTTTGGAGGCTTTCTTATGGTGGAGTAAAGTTCTGAATTGGAGTGACAGGTTTCTTGTTATTCCCCTCCTCTCGATAATACTGATGAAATATGGCGAACTGCCGTAATATTCTTCTTAAAATATGTACTATTTTATATTCATCTCCAGAGGATGATTACTTCTAATCTTTTGTGTGCATTTATATATTATGCAGGACCAGTAGAACAAATCCTGCAATGGCATTAGTACTCTACAACAGATATCTGAAGCTTCCAGATTCATGGTTGGTGAAGGAATCAGCATCACTAGACATCACTGAAGGGGAAAAGAGTGTGATCATTCATTATGATGGCCCCAAGATTGTTTGCTCTGAATTTGGAAATGACACCATTCCAGGGTCATCTCATGGGAATTTATGGATAATGTACCTTCCTTCAATGTCAAACCAGATCTTGGGGAGCTAGAATAACCTCTTACAATCTCGTAGAATCATATAAAAGGCACTTTCAGATTGTTCTTGCTTAATGTGTTTGATGAAGGAGCTTAACGTATATGTATATTTTTTTTGGTGGCAGAAAATTGCTGTATAGAAGATAATAGTTATTATGTTACTGCCTTATTCAAAGTTCCTAAAGGGATATATTATGGTTAATGGAGATGCTACCTCCCTGCAACTAAAACACCATTTGTTGCGTGCTAACTCCAGTAGACAAAGATTATTTTCTGGCATTGAGGTCAGAAGCAAATTGAAAGTTAAGCTGGTAATTCTAAAGGTTCCCAAGAGAACAATAGATATGTCTATTACGTTACTCGTAATATGTAAAAACATTGAAATCTCATACTTAATGATATTTTCTTGAATTATATTTATGGAATAGATGGGTTAATTTATCAAGATCAACATATTATTTATGGGTTTTAGTAACAAATTCTCTTTGGATATCTCCTGAGGTTACTGCATCCTGATGGAAAACATATATTTGTTTAATCTATTCAAAATTATTATTATTGTTAAACAATTACAATCAACTACTACAGAAGACTTACTCTGTAAAGTATAACCCATATTTTTTTTTATCTTATTTGAGAATTCATGTCAGTATGACAAAGACATTTTTCCAATCAGCGCATGCCACCCATTGCAGCCGGCATACCAGATGAGCTTTATAGCTCAAGTCCAAGAGTTGCTAAGAAAATTCATTGTATAGTTTCTTATGCCTGACGGCATTCGGATGCTTCGTAGTAGCCGGCCCTTACCCAGTTGGCACATTGCTCTATTCGCTTTTCTAGATATCGCAATGCAAGTCAGAATAACCGGTGAATTAATCTTCCAGATATTTATGTTTAGACCCCGTCAACTGGTTTGACCACTCAGTCAGCAAGCTGCCTTGTACCTTTGATGTTTACCTATGGAGGTTTTTTGTTGCATTGGTACTTGATATCGATTAATACAACCATTAAACTCAAAGGCTCGGTTCACTTGGTTTAATTAATTGTTGATTAGTTTTGCTAATTCGGCAAGCTCCAAGCAATATGTCCTTGTTTTTTTAATAGTTCCGTGACAAAAGCGGCATTAAATGAACCTGGATATAATAAAATATCCACGAATTAATGAAAAAAGATGAAACTTTGACCGCTTTTCACATCCATCCTAAGAATCGCAGCCTTCACGTTTGCTAGAAAAACACATTTTATCCTTAATTTTTAGTTTTTATCACCCATTTTTTGGTTTAAAATGTTGAAAAGTTAACAGTCATTTAAAGTAGTTTTTATAGCTTTTGAGGCCTATTAAGATTCAATTTCTCAAACCAAGGTGCAAGTTTCTTCCATGGCTATGTCATGACCCACAGTTTAGTATGCCACAACTTGTATTTATATGTCACTTACCTATGGAGTTTTAAGCTATGATACTATAATTCAAGTATGAGTGTTGAATATAAGTATATATTTGATTTAAATATATTTAATTTTTTTTTATGTTTTATTATGTACTTGGAGGAGTCTTAAAGAGTCATATCCCTATACTCATGTTTGAAAATATGTATCATCGTGTCCGGTACAAATACTTCAAGAAAAATAAAAATTTAGACCAACATAGGTTTTACGTCTTAACTTGTAACTAATAATTTAACAGTTTTGAAGGGATACCAAGGCTAATGTAATCCAGGTTCTGAAAGCAAGAATATTGAATATAATAATACACGGATGATTCCAAGGAATTATTTTAGTCTTGAAGACAGCAAAAAGAAAAATTAAAAAAAAAAAAAAAGGTTTGGTTGACATCGTAGAAACAGAATAAAATAACACATGAAATGTATCGTTTTACGAATTTGAAAACTCGAATCTAGAGGCAGATGAACACGGTGAAGTCTAATTATTTATGTTGGTTCGTTTCGTGTTTGAATAATAATTACGCCAATCTTGTAGGCTTTGCAGTTTGGAGGACTTTAAGATGCCCTTTGGACACCCTAATGAAGTTGACTCAGTGTTTTTGGTTTGAATAAAATAAAACTTGCTTCCCAAGGTTCAATTCTCTAATCTAGAGGCAATTCTGATTGATTCATTAAAAATTTCAATTGTTTTTGACCTTTTGGGTATTCTTGAAGTAAGCTACAAGGCAAGGTCGATTTGCACATCTGGCTCAAAGAAAGGGTGAGGTGTTTTGGGTTGAAGGAGGATAATCAAAAAAAAATGTTATGAATCCGTGAAATGCGGCTAATTGAAGGCCTGCTAGATCTAGGAAAGTCCAAACTCTCAGCATTGGAAGCCCCTCTCTTTCATAAACTACAATGACTGAACATTATAACATAAAAATAAGGGAAGGGGACGGCTAAGAAAAGACAAACTTCGATGAGCTTTTGTTTTATTTTTTACTAATTATTGCTTGAATACATACCTCTACAATGACAATGGTTGGAATCTATAGTTTCTTTTTTGAAGACTAGGGATCTATAGGTGGAATTAGCAACAAACGTCTGGGGGCAATTAGATCATGCATCAGTCTGAACTTTGGTTAATCTTAATATGATTTCCATAGGCTTTTTCGTCTAGCTGGAAGTTGTGAGCTTGGTAAAGATGGCAGCTGCATCATCCAGGAGAAGGAAGGGGAAGATTAGATGGAGCAAACTATATTCATTTGCATGCTTGCGACCCTTGACATCCGAACCAGCTGCTGCTCAAGAGCTCATCGGTCAGCCAGGATTTTCCAGGGTGGTTTTCTGCAACGAAACTCACCTACACAAGCCTTACAAGTATCCTTCCAACTATGTATCCACAACCAAATACAACGTTCTGACTTTCCTTCCAAGAGCACTTTTTGAGCAATTCAGAAGAGTTGCCAATTTCTATTTCCTGTTGGGAGCAGTTCTGTCCCTCGCTTCTTTGGCTCCTTTTTCACGAGCAACCTTGATAGCTCCTTTGGTGTTTGTGGTCGGAATCAGCATGCTTAAAGAGGCCGTGGAAGATTGGCATAGATTTCTGCAGGTAACTTCTAGCCTTACATCAATTCTTTTTAGGCCTTATTTGTTTTTATTCCGCTCTCCCAATGAGTTCGATTATACAACATGTAAAGTTTTCAATGATTTCTCCATCACGGATTTCATCAATTTGGTTTCTCTGGAAAATTATCTGGTCCGATAAGCTTCCTGTTCGTGATCTTTGTCTATATATGTTGCCACGATTAACAGTTAATATTTTAGGTGCAAATTACATATTTATCTTTTGTTCTGATTGAACACGTCATGTTGTTTGGAAACTGTTTGCAGGATTTGGATGTAAACAATCGGACTGTAAAGGCTCATCTGAGCAATGGAGTATTTGTAGATAAGTTATGGAAAGAACTTCGAGTAGGAGATATCGTTAAGGTTCATAAAGATGAATACTTTCCCAGTGATCTTCTTTTACTATCTTCAAGCTATGATGATGGTGTTTGTTATGTGGAGACGATGAACCTTGATGGAGAAACGAATCTCAAAATCAAAAGATGCTTAGAAGCCAGCCTTTGTTTGAATGAAGATGAAGAATTTAAGAAATTCAAGGCCACCGTCCATTCTGAGGATCCAAATCCCAATCTTTACACCTTCGTCGGAAACTTGGAGTTTGAGAAAAAATCATATCCTTTAAGCCCTACACAATTGCTTTTACGAGAGTCGAAGCTCAGAAACACTGATTACGTCTATGGGGCCGTGATCTTTAGTGGACATGATACAAAAGCAGTAAAGAACTCCACAAGGTCGCCGTCTAAACGTAGCCGGGTAGAGCGAAAAATGGATCACATTATCTACCTTCTTTTCTCATTGCTTCTCTTGGTTTCCTTGGCTTCCTCCATTGGATCTTCGCTGCTTTTAAGGCACGACATGGTCGATTGGTGGTATCTTCAGTTGTCAGATGATAAAGATAGCTTCTTCAATCCATCAAAGCCGGTAAAATCAGCTATTTTGCAGTTCATACGGGCCCTCATATTGTATGGCTACTTAATCCCCATTTCTTTATACGTCTCCATTGAAGTTGTTAAAGTCTTACAAGCAATGCTTATTAATAAGGATATAGAAATGTATGATGAAGTAACATGCAAGTCAGTTCAAGCCCGGACTTCGAATTTAAACGAAGAACTTGGCCAAGTAGAAATGATATTGTCAGATAAAACTGGGACTTTGACATGTAATCAAATGGAGTTCAGGAAATGCTCGATTGCGGGAATTTCCTATGGGGGTGATATAACTGAAGTTGACCTTGCTGCATCAAAGAGAATGAATGCCGATTTTGAGCTACGCCAGTTCAGTGTCGACGATGAGACCGATAGAATATGCCAAAGCTACGAATTATTTGAGTTCTCAGTATCTGATTTCAGTGCTCAAAAAGCTGTTCTTGGATGCCATGAAGTTCAGAATAATCATACAAAAAAGGACAATTCAAGACTTTCAAAAACTGAGGAACCCGTCATCAAGGGTTTCAACTTTAGAGATGACAGGCTTAGGAGCAAGAATTGGATCCATAGATCCAACTTACTGGATATTACGATGTTTTTTAGAGTCATGGCTTTGTGTCATACGGGCATACCTGTCGAAGATGATAAAATCAATAAGCTAAGTTATGAAGCAGAATCACCGGAGGAAGTAGCTTTCTTGATTGCCTCGCAAGAGTTTGGGTTCCAATTTTGCAGAAGAACTCAATCATTGATGGTTCTTAAGGAGTTTGATCCTTCCTCCATGAACGAGGTGGAGAGGTAACTTTCTGTTTTTTTGTGCAACATTTACCCAAAAATTTTCCTTCAAATTTTGATGCCTAAATATGATATCAAGCTCATGTCCAGGGAGTACAAGCTACTAAACCTGTTGGAGTTCAGCAGTTCACGTAAAAGGATGTCTGTGATAGTCAGCAACGAAGATGGTCAAATTTTTCTACTTTGCAAAGGTGCAGACAGGTATACCTCACACTCCAGTTGTATTTTACTCAAGCTTGAATGTGAGTGTCAGGTATGACTATGAGTTCAACACCAATATGTTCAATTTTTTAAAGGGTCCTTAAATGTGTTGTACATGAGTACTTAAAAAGAAAAAAAAAAAAAAAGAGTCCAAGTAACATAGCTTCAGTTACTTCAAACGTGACTCGATTTGATTCGCTGTAATTCACTATTTTAAAAAATCACCGGTTGAATTTTTTATGCCACTCCAAGAACAAATCTGATGTAAAAGCAACTTTAAATAATAAGACCAGTGAATAGCAATTTAAGTTAAATGACATATTATCTTCTTTCTATATTTTGTTGATTAGCTATAATAATTGCATTTTCATAACATTGGGATCGCTCCATTGAAGGCCGCATCTCTTATCTCATCTGTTTTCGATTTCGATTTTCAGCATAATCTTCGATAGACTAGCTAGTAATGGGAAGACTTATGAGCAAGCAACAACTTTGCACCTTTCAAATTATGCGGAAGATGGTTTTCGAACTCTAGCATTCGCTTACAGAATAATTGAGGCAGCTGAGTATGAAAGTTGGAACACAATATTTACACAAGCAAAAACCACAATTGGTCCTGAAAGAGAAGAATTATTAGAGAAAGCATCGGAAATGATAGAAAAGGATTTAATCTTATTGGGGGTTGCAGCTGTTGAAGACAAGTTACAAAAAGGGGTTAGTTTAATCTCCCTCTTTTGTCACTATTTCTGTGTTTTTTTAGTTTTCATGCGTATGCAGACTCTTCCTTTCTCTATAAATACCATGTCCAATACATATTCAGACATGCGCAGAGGGTATAATCCTTTGAATATGTCGAAAAACTTAGAAAAATTTGAGTATTCTCACTTGTGGCTGTCTCTACTTATTGAATTTGCTAGTTGATCTACCAGAGAGATTTCTATGAGGCTCAAACATTGCACATTATGTTTGCATAATTTCAACATTATTTTTCCAACAATCAACTGCTCATTCGATTTATACGCATAATAGGTTCCGGAGTGCATTGATAAACTTGCCCAAGCAGGGTTGAAAATATGGCTACTTACTGGTGACAAGAGGGAGACGGCCATAAATATAGGGTGAGGCTTATATCATAATTCCATATATTTCTCCATTCTTTTGATTTATAATTTTTTTTTTTGGGGGGGGGGGGGGGAGGATAGGAAGGTAGAGAAAGTATCTTATCAAATTGAATCTTCATACGTTTTTTTGTTGTTTTTGTTTTTAATCTTTGTCTGTACTATCTATTTGCTATTGTATTTTCCAATATGGCAGATTTGCCTGCAGCTTACTCCGTCAGGATATGAAACAATTTCATTTGAGTTTGAGCAAAGAAGCTGAGTCTAATAACCAAGTAAAGGTAAAAGTTAACTTGCAAAAGGCATTATCTATGCCGTATGCTTGCTTGTGATCACCCGTCCATATTAGTTTTGAAAAGAGAGAAAAGAAAATGGATACTTTCCCTCTATGTTACTTCGATTCTTCATTTTCTTTGAAATACCCATGTCCGATACATATTCCAAAAAGATACTATGAGGTACAATCTTCCAAATATATGAAATTTTTTTTAAAAAAAAGAATTGAGTGTATCTGTGTTAGACACATGCCTCTCTCTTCACTACTACCAAGTGCACCCTATATCTGAGTATTAGAATGACATTTTTCAGAGGCTTCATCCAAGGGATATCGAATACATCATCATTCTGAATTGGTCAAAAGTTGAGTTGGTAATAACAGGACTTCCTTTTCTAGCTTTGCAGGCTATGAAAGAAGATATTTTGCACCAAATTAAAAGTTCATACAAAATGATGAGTGAACAAAGAAACAAAGAGGCTCCATTTGCTCTAGTTATAGATGGCAAAGCTCTTGAAATTGCTTTGAGAGGCGATGTGAAGGATGAGTTCTTAAAATTGGCTGTTAATTGTTCTTCTGTCATATGCTGCCGAGTGTCCCCAAAACAGAAAGCACTGGTATAAAATATTCATCCTTATATGAATATTGATTTGTGTTTTCACTTTCCACTTATTCGTTAATTAGAGCTTAAACCTGGCAATTGCAGATCACTAGGTCGGTAAAGGAACACACTGGCAGAACAACTCTTGCAATCGGGGATGGGGCAAATGATGTTGGTATGATTCAAGAAGCTGATATTGGAGTTGGGATCAGTGGCATGGAAGGAATGCAGGTAAATTTTTCGTAACTCATTTTGATCAATAGGTTGGTATTCTCTGTCATGAACTTATATTAGTGAACAAAAAATCTGTAAAAAGTGTTCCTCAAGGACAATATACGCTAAAAAAGTCTTTTTTTCACGGATGATCACTTTCAGGCAGTCATGGCTAGTGACTTCTCACTACCTCAATTTCGATTCTTGGAGAGATTACTTATAGTTCATGGGCATTGGTGTTATCAGAGAATATCAAAGATGGTAAAATCTTTACTTTCTATTAAATTTCAACGAATGTATGTACATATATCATTATTTTGTTTGTTAATTTCAAGACTTAATTTATCTTCATCTCTTGGTGACTTGTTATATATAGGTTCTATACTTCGTCTACAAGAATGTTGCATTTGGCCTCACTCTGTTCTACTATGAACTATATACAAGTTTCTCTGGGGAGGTCCTGTATGATGACTGGTACATGACAATGTTCAATGTGATGTTAACATCCTTGCCTGTCATAGCATTAGGAGTCCTCGAGCAGAATGTTTCATCAGACGTTTGCTTGCAGGTAAAGTAACTAAAGTACAACCACATAAACAGCTTTATCTCCGAAACATTGACAGATTTTCCTTGGTTTCTGCCAAAACCAAAACTTTGTTTAGCCCTTTTCTGTTTCTTCTGAAATGAACAGTTTCCAGCACTTTATCAGCAAGGGCCCAGGAATGTACACTTCAACTGGAGCCGCATTATAGGGTGGATATTAAATGGGGTGGTTAGTTCTCTAGTCATCTTCCTGGCAAACATTTACATACTCTCCCCTACTGCAATGCGACGCAATGGATTCGTCGCGGATATCAATTCGATTGGTGCTATAACATACACCTGCATAATCTGGACTGTCAACTGTCAAATTGCACTAATTACCAGCCATTTTACTTGGATCCAACATCTCTCCATATGGGGCAGCATCCTGCTATGGTACATTTTCTTGGTACTCTATGGTGCATTGCCCCCACAGTTATCCGGAAAAGCCTTTCATGTCTTCATTGAAGGCATCGGACCGGCACCCTTATACTGGATGATCACCGTGCTCGTCCTCGTCGTTTCTCTGCTACCTTACTTCATACACATTGTGGTTCAAAGATCGTTTTACCCCATGGATGATCATATCATCCAAGAAATGAAGCACTGCTTGAAGAAGGATGATGCGAACGATAATCAAATGTGGCTAAGAGAGCAAAAGAAGTCCCAGAGTTCAACTCATATTGGTTTTTCAGCGAGAGTTGATGCGAAAGTTTTGTCATTCCAATCTACAGTTGCATCCAAAGAAATTGACAATTTATAGATACGTGACAAACGGCCCATATATAGATGAATAACTAGCAGTCCCTTTTCCTTCCGCATTTTAATTTAGAGGTACAATTATCAAGCTTTCTTATTCTTTAATTCATTCAAACTTAGAATACACAATTTTCTGCCCTTGCCATTTTTCTTTCCATTAGTAAACGAACACTATGCAACTTACCCATTCAATGGCCGAGTCTGGGCATGATTGTAATTTTCTATCACTTTATATACTATAATAAATAATATCAAATTACCAAAAAATATTCATATAAATAATTTTTTACCATTTGATCATTACTTTTGCCAATTTTTATACATAATATTATTTATTAAGACAAACATAGGTTTTCCTACCCCCAAAAAAAAATTTTATCTAGTGGTTATCCTACCTTATTAACGGAATAAGAGTAAACAAGCTCAAGTTTTCTTAATAAAGTCTTCAATTTTATTTTTAAAAAAAATCATATTCAACTCATTAATTTACTTAATTAGAAAAAAATTTATACTAAGAAATTTTTAATAATTTATGTTATTCGTATTCATATCTGGCACGAATTTAAACATATCCCCAAACATTCGAAAAAAGTTTTAAAAATTATGTGTTGTGTTGAACATGTATTATATTCTGCACGGACGAGAGTCCGGATAGCTAGTAAGGACAAATACAAATGCGATTGGGAGATCCAATTAAAGTTT
>JBBYHM010000004.1:4681087-4691293 GCA_038381775.1 Adansonia rubrostipa | reverse complement strand
TATATTCTGCACGGACGAGAGTCCGGATAGCTAGTAAGGACAAATACAAATGCGATTGGGAGATCCAATTAAAGTTTATTGGGCTCCTAGCCCAAACCTGCAGGATAACCTATTTGGGGCCCAAAATATTAAGATCTGGAAAACCCTAAACCGCCTTCTTCAATTCTTGCTTCGACTCTGCAGAGGTTTTAACGCTTTCTGCAAAGAGCCAAAACGTTTGCCGAGCTTTTCCAAAATACTGGGCAGATTGTTATTTAAAACAAATATATATATATATATATATATATATATTCGTTGCGTTTATATATGGGTAAGGAAGAAGGAGAAGAAGAAGAAATTTTAGGAAATAATAGCATTGAAGATGTCAGTTGGCTTTGTTCCCTTTCTGAATCCGAGCTGGTATTCTCTCTCTCTCTCTCTCTCTCTCTCTCTCTCTCTCTAAATGAAATCTGTAAAGAAATTGAGTGTTTAATCGAAATAAATCTGAATTCAAAATGTAGGATTTGTTGATTATCTTAAAGACGGTAGCCATGAAACGCGCAAGTGAATTTGGGCATGTTCAACTAGCCAATCAATTTGATTTGAAGATGCTTCGAGCCCTTGGTACTTTTTCCCCCTTCCATTTGTTTCTTTTTCCTTTTTTGCTTCAAATTTATGTTAATTTGATAATTTGCTTTGATAGGTTGGCCTTGCTTTTGTGGTTTTTTCAATGCTGTTTTGCGAACCTTGGAATTTTGAATTATTATGGCATCCTGGGTTATTTCTGTGCTTAGCTAATGCAAGCTTTAGTATGAAAGATAGTGGCTTTGGTTCATTCCTCGTACAGTGTTATTACTTGCAACATTGATCACTTTTTGGTTTGAAATTTAAGTTTCGTAGTTTCTCAATGCGTGTTGAAATATTTATGGTCTCTTTGTTCACCAACCGCTAACAAGATAGACACTTGAGAAAAGTTTCGCCACCTTTGTAAATCATGCATATTGCATTTTTATTCGGTGACGCTATTTATTAATTTTCTTCTGTGTATATGAGTGTGAGTGTCTTAATTTTCGAAGGACAACTGTAGTAGCTAACTCAGTGATGTTGTATTCGCATATTGAGTACGCCTATTGACTCTATGTCTACTAAGAAGTCATTTTGGACCAAGAATAACCATTAATGGTGGTGATGTAGATCTTGTAATTCTGGCGTTCTTTTGGTTTGGATTCTTATATTTCATCCTTTACTGTCAGAGTCTAACCAAAGTTAAATGTATGGAACCTCTCATGGAAAAAATGAAAAAGTTAATGTATCAATTGTATCCGTATGTAATATTCATGCTACTGTCATTGGTTGAATTCATTTATATTTCACTGCAGTTGGTTGCGTCATTGAAGCCTTGAATGAATTATATAAATTTTGCTTTGCCTGATGTCTCTGGCTGAGAAGTGTCTCATATGCCCTTATGTTTGACTTGTTGGGGACTCACACAAGCCAAGTGCTATCAAAGAATAGTTGGAATTTTAGAAGCCCTACATGACCTAAATCTTTCTCTGTTTACTCAATGCTCATAAACTGGGAATACCTTAGGCTTGCCTTGTCACCTATAGAGGAGGAAAGAAACTGAACATGTAGCAGCTCTCTTGCTTTGTATTTAAACTTGACATGGTAGATTTATGGTTGAACCAACATTCGAAAATGTTTTTTATAAGTTTTTTTTGTTTTTGGATTCATTTGCTACATCATATTTGAATGACATATCTTAGTGCTTTTGGTGAGAACATCGGAGGTTTGATTGTAGAACCTTGTATATTTTCTGTTGTACCTTTGTACTCTGTTAGGCTCTTACAGTATTTCAGTTTGTCTGTTCTGTGTTATGAATCAATTCCATCTAGCTACATTTTTTTCTTATATTATAGTTGATCTTGATTCTTAAATTCTGAAAATTTTTTAGTAACTAGTGCCCTGCAAACTTTTTTCCAGGATTAATTTTGATGGAATATATAGAAGAAAAGGTTAAGGACTTGTCAGTTATTACTGGCTTGATTGATTCTGGTGCATTTCTTGATTGTTCTGATTTATTAAAAGGTAAGCTTGATGATGTGATGAGCATTGAAGAGATACAGGAACATGTCACATTTAAAACAAGAAAGGACTTTTGCAAAAGGTATGTTTAAGACTATCCATTAGAATTTAGATTTAGATTTCCTAGATCCATGATTCTTCTGCCAACAATCAGCACGTGCGCACTTTGGTAGGTTAGCATTTGGGTTAATGCTGAAGCATAACAATTAGTTTTGCCATCAACAACCAGAAAACCGAAAAAAAAAAGGAAGAAGAAGGGAAGTATAACGATTTGTTAATGATGAAGTACCATATGGAACTTTGATTGAATGTAGAAAGCTGTCCTAGACAAGGAATTTATTTAGCACACTCTTGTAACTTGGTTGCCTTAAATATCAAAGAATTTCGACTCACGTTTCATTCATTTCTTGTCATAATTAGGTGCCACAGAAATCTGCTGGGATTAAGTCTTATGGACAGTTTTTAATTCATTGATTTTCATTTTGTTTGTTTGTGTTGATTCATTTTCGTGTGCAAAGACCGCGTGAGAAGAGTGAGAAGAATGCAACGGATAGTAGTAAGAGACCTAGATCAGACGATCCAAATGAAGAAACAAAATCTGATCTTGTTAACATTGAAGAAACAACATCATGTCATGACTGATGAGGTTGATTACCAGCATAGATGGTCACATTTTTGACTGATGAGGTTGATTATTAATAGATGGTCAGATTTTTTTCAGAATTTCTTCTTGTTGGCTGCACTTTGTCAATTTTTTTGCAGCATTTTCTTTTATTTTCTCAAATGTTCATAATCTATCTATAATGTATAATTTTTTTTTTCACTTTTTTGCAGCTCACCCACCTGTAGCCGAAACATAGACCAATATTGCAATAGTATACACAGCAACAGAGTCTTATTTTGAGTGGAATTCAATTCTTTCTATAAAACTTAGAATATCGATAGGATTAGCAAACGTTAATATTATCAATCTTGGAGCTATTAATAATAGTCTCCCATTTTATTTATCTTGAGAGAATAATACTTTCCTGGTAAAAGCTTTGGATGATATTAGCTTGTTCTTCTTCGATTTTTCTATGCTTTTGGTAAAGCTCTTTTAATAGTCAAAAAGGGTTTGGGTTGGTAGAGTCCACTTTCTACATTGCTCTGTTAGATCATGGATATTTGTAGTGCGATTTTTAATGCAAATTTGCATGGTTTGAAGATGGAACTGAAAATCTCAGAAATGGGAGGTGAAAATGGTCTTGGGATTCCCCTTTTGTACAAAGCAGGGCAGGGCAAGAAAGATTTGGAGAGGCCCACTGTAAAGGATCTTCCAAGAGATGTCTTTTCTTCTTTCTTACCAAACATGACCTTCTGCCTAATCAAAAAATCCAAACAATTAAACAGAACAAAATTTGTTGGAATCATGGCCCTTCAGCATTTCGTATGTACCACTAATCTTGTTAGAAAAAATCCCATCTGCCATGTAACCAACAGAATAATTAGGCTGCAAAAAGAAAAAAAAAAAACTGTTTGATAAGAAAAATTCTTGCCAAAGAAAAAAAACAAAAAGAAAAAACAAATATACTTTGCTTCTACAAGTTAAAAGATCATACCATTGCATTATCAAAATCAAAGTTTCATAAACATAAAATTTAATTTAATTGATTCATATTATTATTTTTAAATTCAACAAATTTATAATATTTTAAAATATTTTTTATATTTTCAACATATATATATATATACATATATGTGTAAATCAACTCTTAACTTCCTTCTATGCTTTGCTTTGCTTTGAAATCTGCAAAGAAAAAGAGCATACATTACTGTTAACATTAAAGTCGTAGAGTAGTTCAAAAAAGAGTGGCTAGGGCTAAGAAGAAATGATTAAATATAGTCCCCTTTGTCCCCTTCGCCGCACCAAATATATATATATATATATATGACGAATTCTATTTCTTAAATTTACCTTGGAAAATTGATATAATTCCAAATACAAAACCAGAGACAAGACAAAATGATGAGGTAGAAACATAAAACCAAAACACACTTCAAAGACAAGCTACACTGATGAATAAATGATGAGATAAGGCACTTAGAGAAATTGGGACATTGGGTCCTGTTAATTTGAAAGCACTATAAACTAAAAAGAATAATATATATAGATATTGAGTGGACAAAAGTAATCTTACAAAGCATGCAAAGGAATCTTATTGTACCATAATTTTGTTTTAAGCTTATAAACATTTGGTCGGTTAAAAACATTAAAAATTGAGGCCCCCTTAATTAGTTTCGATTAGTGGATAAATGGACATTTGACCTAAAAAGGTTTTGCTTAACCATCAAGCCACTCTCTCTTTCTGTCAAATGATGTTTTTAACTCCCCATAAAAACTATTCCCTCTCCCATGGGAGAATGGGATGGCTCTACAAGTCATTTTTTTTCTTCTCCTGATTTTGTTCATGTCAAGCTCCAGACAGGATCTTGCCATTGCAATCAGAAAATCTTTTTGCTGATAATATTTTATTGTAGTACTAATATTATTTAACGAGTGACCAAAATGTACTCTTTTAAGTTTATTATATACAAATAATATTTTCACCTAATATAATATTATTGTTATAAATAATATATTAAATATTTTTAAATGAAATTATTAAAACACTTTAACAAAATCATTTTAATAAAGTTTGACAATAATCTAATCATATCTCTTTCCCATTATAAAATAAAATTGTATGAAAAATAATTTTTGATTGCATCAAAGTTAATTTAATATATCCTCCAAGAAAACTACTACAGTAATTTTCTGCCAGCTTTGAGTTTTTTTTTTCTCCCCATATAATCAAAGATAAATTGTATGCTATTGCCTACCCCTGGTTATATAATCCAAATCCCAGGAAAAAAGTCATAAGTTTTTTTCTTTTACAATTTTTATTTGATTGATGTTTACTTTGCCTCATGTATTGACCTTATTTTCATTGAAAATTGGGGCCATATTTAAATATAGTTTATTTTTATGAATAAAAATGAATAAAAATGAAAATTGTTCATCTTTCTTATCTTCTGTTCTCTTAATTTTGTATATTACCGAACACTAACACTAATGAAAATAATTTGTCTTTCCATTTTTCTATCTACCTTTACCCATCATTCCAATTTTTCTAACTTGCCAAACACAGCCTTAATGTCTTTAAACGCCCATAGAACCTGTAAAATTCAGGAAGATGCATAATTCGCAGTTTGAAAATGCATGCAGGGTGTTGGGTGTTCTATTATCATTCAAATTGCAAGCACAATCTGATTCAAAAGCCAAACTTTTGAGATATGTATTTTTACAACTTTGGTTAAAAATGAATGAATTCAATGAACCGTTTAGATTTTCTCATAGATATGATAGATCCCAACATCAAATCGCTTGACATTTGTTGTTTGTTGCTGCCAGCCTATATAGCCTTGAAATACCACATGCTTAGACTTTATCTCTGGTTTTGGGAAAACATTCTTTTGGCCTAAAAAATATGGCATCAAATCAAATCACCTAATTATTAGAAAAAAAACTGGTTGGTAGATAGAGGAGTGGGAATCGATACAGCAAAATTTAGAGATATGTGAATAAGATTTTGACTCAAAATATGCAAAGAGAATAAATATAAAAAGGGAAAAACAAGGTCGCTTCAATATCAAATACAGGAGTTTGTTATGGATCTTCACCATTGACATCGACATAAAATTTGGGATGAGAAATTGGATAACTGATGGCGGGACCAAACTTTTGTCCCCCAATGTCTCAATTGTATGCTCTCAAATTCTTAAAAAGTGGCTACAAATTGAATTGCCAGTACCCTGTTCATAGGCCGGGTTAAATTAAATTATTATATAAAAAAATTTTATTTATATTCGAGTTAAGTTAATTTAAAATTTATTTTATTATTTAAAATAATATTAAATTATTTATTTTATATTAATATTTATCATTAAATTTAAATAATTTTTGAATTTTAAAAATTCTTATTTAAATTTAATTAAATACAAATTAAATTTGTAGAATTAAAAGGACTGCCCAGCCCCTCTGTATAGGTCTATCTGCCGCCATAATGTCATCTTTGTTTTGATTTGGTTTATAGATGATTATATAAGGGAAGAGTATCCTATAAAATCTGAAATGAAAAAAATATATCTAAATAATCAGTAAGCATATCACTTATAATTATTACAATACAATTAACTAATCACAACCTTAAATTATGTAAGACTGACGAAAATATTATGTAAAACTCATAATTTTATGAGATGAATCTACGTAACTTTATATTATAATCGGATAATTATAGAATTGTAAAAAAAAATTATAAGTAAAATGCTCCCTAACAACCATCATATCACGTCACATTTTCGAACACATCTATTTATTAAACACATATCTTAATTTGTAATTACATCACTACTCTTTCTTATAAACAACTATAATTTCAAATTTCAAAATTTTTATTTTTCTCATGAATTGTCGAAATTTTTAACTTGAACCCACAACATCTAAAAAATACCGAAAACACCTACACATTTGCTTTTTGTGTTTGGTCCTTCCTGTTCTAATGGCTGCACTTTTTTCGCACAGCATCATTCATATTCCATAAGACCTTAACAAACGAGAAAAAGCAAGCGAGCAAGCAAGCATGGCCTCGACACAGTACTGAGAATCTGATCATTATTATTACGCAGCGTTTTTTTCTTTCTTTTTTTTTTAAATTTTTTATGTATGACTTTTTTGGCAATTTAAGACTTTTATTTTCTGCTAACAGACAACATTCTAGTCTCCACTCCTTGCTTTGCCTAGCTTTCCTATTGTTGTCTCTTGTAAAACATGTTGTCTCCAACTTAAGAAAACCTAATTGTATGACCTATTTTTCACATGAATTAGATCAGACTTTACATTGTGATACAGTGGAAACTATTTGGGGAACCAAGACAGCGTTCAGTTTGACAATATATTTCTACCATTCTGGACCCCTTTGCTTTGAATTTGTTGCTTTATTTTTCTTCGTTCTCGTTGTTTCTTTTTTTTTTAGGTAAAAAAGATATTACAATTATTAAGATTTAAATTTTTAATTAGACATATTCATAGATTGAGTTATTTAAACAAAAATTTTAATAATTTGAGCCGAGATGATATAATCTGAATTACCAATTATATAATAAAAGTAATAAAAATAATTATTGAATTTTTTGGTATTACTTCAAAAAGTGAAATGATATTTTTAAGTTGATTTTAACCCAACTCAATTTGAACTTGAATGAAAAAAATAAAAATATTTCTAAATCATTTGATCAACTTATAACATTTCTATTTCAATTTTACCAAATATAATTTATTAAAAATATTATGTAAACCAACACGATCTAACTTCAGCTTCCCCCTCCCTTTAATTTCCTATTTGGGTTGACTTTGTATTCAGTTGCATGCATGTATTGCATGGTGTCGACAGCAACATTAAACTTTGACGAACAGATGATGACGATCGTCATCGTTTTCATTGAAAATATTAATTTCCATTTCTTTGACTGAAAATGCTTGATTAAATTTTCTAAAACGGTGGATGGTACCAAGAAAAACGAAAAGGGAAAAAATAATAAACAAATAAATAAAGAAATGAAATGAAATGATTGCTCACCTAATTAACTGACCAACTGGGTTCTTTTTTTTTGGTTCCTCCAACCTCTGCAAAGTGTGCGGTTGTTGCATTGGGCGCAATTGCAATTTTCCCCAGTAGTGTCGTACATTATTATTGCTCTTCACTTTAGCCTTTAGGCAGTGTGTTCCGATCATCTGTAGCTTACCCACATTTTTCAGCTTTTCTTTTTCCTTTTCGGTCATGCAATAAATATTTATAATTTCACTATTTAAAATATATTGAATATAAAAATTTTATATTTAAATTTAAACAAAAATATTTTTTATTAGTTAAGTAATAATTAAAATCAAATTAAGTTAATTCATATTACTAATCATATTTAACATCTAATCAAAATTAAATCAAATTTGTTAAAATCAAATAAATAATTTAATATATAAATAGATCTATTTTTGATATATAAAAATAAATTAAAAAGTATTTAACCTTGAGGCTAAAAATAACATACCTTGAATACTATTCTAAAAAACATTCATTAACAAAATCTTAAATAATAATATTCTTAAAACACTCTTCAACAATGTTCAACTGTCATTGAGGTTTGTTTTTAAGGGTAGTGGAACCCTCAATTAGTGATGTTTAAAGGACACTCATTGATACGATGGTAGGAGACAGGAGTTGACCAAAATATAATTATTGGATCCATTAACTCAAAGATTTTTGGCATTGAGCACCTCATTATGAATTTTACTTTGTCATTGGCCCCATATGTATCATATCATATTTATTTTATTATATTATATTTATATTTTATATATTTTATATTTATATAAATTTTAATAAATTTAAAATTTTTATTATATAATTTTTTAAAAATTAATGTATTCATATTTTGTAAATGTTATTTTATGTAAGCATGCTGTGTTTAATGCCGTCAGATTTAATTTTTTTTATTTTAGTTTCCCTCCCATTTTTCTCGTATTATTTCTTTTCTACCACTACTTCACCACCTTTCTCTTTTGGAGGCATGAATGACTTTGGCATGCACCCAAAGTAGAACAGTTTGGGCCAATTTCATTTTGTTCTGCCTCTGCATGTATCATAATTATTCATGCCACCTTCCTTTTTCTTAATCCTGCTATTCTTCAGGCAAACACAAAGTATTCTAGAAAGTAGGACCATCACATTCCAATTAGCAAGTTATCTCTTACTAAAAAAAATAAAAAAAAAATAAAAAAGCAAAATCCAAATCAGAGTTTCATAATTTATTCATGTAATTTTCTTAAAAAATATATTAAATAAGTTTATATTTAAATTTTCATATTAACAATCTATTTACTTATTTTTAAATTGTGACCTTTTTTATAAAATCAAATGCAGTAGTTTAAACCTTTGTTTAGTAGCCTCCATTGAGTTGATGTTTGGTCTATTTACTTTTACTGTTCGTGTTTTTGAAAATTAATAAATAATTAATCATCAGAAATCATAAAGCTTATAAAAATCACTGTATAATTACTAACAAAACTCCCTATGTGGCTAACAACCTCTTGATCGAATAACAAAAAACTCGTAAATTTTGGGTTTAAGTTTTTGCATCCTCACTCTATTCGAATAATCTAAAAACGGAAGAAGAAAGTGCAATTACCTGCTTTTCAATTAAATTAATTAACCATTGTACCTTCCATTATTTATCAGTTAGTGCAGCTTGAAGAATGCAATTACCAAATCCCATAAAATCTTTTATCAATTTATAATCAGAAAAATTCAAGCATCATGAAATTTGCCCCTTTGCCCAAAATGCATGGATCCAGATTTCAAAAAGTTCAACCTTTGCTATGTTTTCATTGGAATTGGAACCGTCAAACTCCACTGTATATAATGATTAATGTTGAAAAAATAAAATTCAAATTATCATATTTTGATCCTATCTCTAGGCACGCAAATACACTACTTTTTTTTTTTTGGTCGGCCCAATCATTTTCAAACTACTTTAAGAGATCAGTTATTTAGAGTTGAAATAATCGTTGAACATAGGGCATATCGTACTAATATTTTAAACGTATTTAAATAAAAATTTTTTTAAAATTTTTTTTTTAAAAAATCTATTAACTTTGGCAATGAAATTTTAGGTGCCACCCTAAATTAAACTAGAACCCATTTTAAGCAAATAAGTTGTAGAAGAAAATTCAAATTCCTATTTTCCTCATTATTATTATTATTATTATTATTATTATTATTATATGACACTATTTTAATTTATGACATCATCCATAAATAAGTTTGACTATAAATTTTACTTTCAAAAATATTAAAAATAATTATATAAAAAATTGAGCAGATAAAGTTAAACTCCCTCGTTTGTATAAACTAGTCAGTGTGCTTTATAATTAATCTGTAAGATGACGAGAAAAAAAAAAATCTGTAAGAAGGGAATAAAATAGAATTGGTTAGAGCAAAATGCATAAAATTATGCTTGGAAATATGAAGCTAAACATGTGCCATGTCAATGGTGGTGGCTTTTGTC
>JBBYHM010000004.1:4651886-4677983 GCA_038381775.1 Adansonia rubrostipa | reverse complement strand
GTTCTGCTAAGTAGGAAAAGTCTAGCAAACAATTGACCAAAAGAAAAGAAAGAGAAAGAAAGAAAGAAAGAAAGAAACAACTTGCTGTTTGCATGATATGCAATATACTTCGATTTGTTGAATACTTTTGGAGGGAACTTTTTTGAACAAAAATTGGATATAAACATGCCTCGGAGGCCTTGTCATTTGTCAAGCATGTAATTTATCCTAATTCAGTTGACTAAACACTACTTAATTAGCATCAGGCTATTTTTTAACAAAATAAACTATAGTTTAAAGAAGGAAATTGTAGATGTTAAAATTCGAACACCAAATTCATTAAAAATTATTTTTGAAAGTGATTATATGAACAACCTAAATAAGTTCTTAAATAACTAGATTCATTTATTTGACATTAATTCTTTGGGTTACACTTTGACCCCACATGGTGAGCAGTAGGTAGACTTCTTGCCTGCTTTTAATGATTTCTTTCCTATGCAATCAATGTGTTAAGGGTTGGAGAATACGAGGACGCTGTCAAATTATGCAGCATGGGATTCTATAGAAATCCAACCTTAAACCAATCATGTTTTCCATAGCCGGTAATCTAGCTTAGAATGAAAAATGGTGAAAATGAATATTTCTCAGTTGCTTACACTTTCATGGTGGGAGGAAAACTGAAGCTCGTTGGATATCCTCAATACAAAAGCATTTATTATAGTATTCAAATGCATATTGGTAGCATACACCCTTCATCAGAGTACCATACGAAATTATTTTCCAGTATTCTCAGCAATGCTGTTAATATATGCATGTCTATCTCTAATGAGAGGGTAATTCGACTTTCTTAGAAGTCTACATATTAAGAAGGTTAGATGATTATCGTTTTGATTTCACCAAAACAGATTTATGTTGTAATCTAAATATGAAAGGACTCGTTTAATCCACTTCAGATAAATTTTACCTTCCGTTGATAAGAAAACCAAGTCCAAGTGCATATATATATATATATATATATAGAGAGAGAGAGAGAGAGAGAGAGAGAGAGAGAGAGAGAACGGGGGGAACTAGTTCCACAATCGAAAGTTCATGGTTGACAATGTAGAGAGATAATAGCTTGATCAATCTAATTAATTATACGAAATAATTTTGTGTAATTAAATTCATATAAATTTAATTACACAAAAATCGCGCATCCCGAAAACAAAACAAAATTGAAAGGCGTTCCTCGACCAAACAAAATATAATATAATATGACCAAGGTCATGATTTTCGGAAATTTCTGTCTTTTTTTTTTTTTTTTTTTATGAACTAAATTAACCAACTGCCTCTTTACTTTCTCTTGACGCCCCCAGGTCCCTGCCATTGCGGCGACTGAGTATCCTCATTACAGCCAAGATATGCGCCACGGTAGGCAATCGACATCGAACACTAATTTTAAGTACATTTCAGCCAATGTCTCGGTTTCCAAAGGATCATTCTGACCATTTTATGGAACCAAACTGAAAAAAAAATATCAATTGCAACGGTCAGACAGCAGTATCCAAAGATGTTATGGATCACGCAAGCTCACTTCAGTAGAGTAACCATGTTACTGCCTTAGAAATGATTTTCGTGTGCATGCCTTCTGTGTTCTTTATCAGCATAACTACTCCGACCCATCTTTTGCCCATCTTCTATGTTGTTGTGATTGTAACTCGACATGTACTCATGACGCTTCTTCCCTTCCAACTGTCTGTCAGGTGGGCTTCCAGCTTTTCTCTTTCGGCTGTTCACCATCGGAGATGCATCATCCAGCATTTCTCCTTCTTCAGCACCCTCTGCTTCAAATCCTCTAGATGACTGCCCCCTTGTAACAAAGTGGTTCCCCTCTCCCATTTCCCCATGGTCCTTAACATGATCTTGATTCTCATTCCTAGACCAGCTCTGTCGATGTTCTCGCTTGATTTTCTCGTCTTCCACAGCCAATTCGACCCCATCCTCTAGCTCCCTCTCAATAAGATCATCTTCATCCATGACATCCTTTTTCTTCATTGTTTCCCCACGAGACTTCCTCCTTTTCTCGAGTGCAGCCTTCAGCTTATCTTTGTCAATTTTAATAGCTTCTTTCGGAGACTGGCCAATTGGCCCTTCCCTTGTGTCCAAGTTTCGCTCAACCACACTGCTAGCCTTACGTGATGCTCCATCATCTCTCCACTCACCTGTTCCAGCAATTTCATTTCTTCCACAGGTTCTTTCCTGGTCTTCTCCCCCAGTTCGCTCCATTCCAGACCTAGATTTATTTGATACTTCTCTTGTGTTCTCCTTCAGGGGCAATTGCTCAGGATGTTGATTATCCTTGGTTTCCATATCCACCTTGTGATCAGTAATAACACTACCCATCTCCCCACTCCCGTTATCATTACTTTGATTTTGGGCAGTTCTTGATGGCATCCCATGATTGTCTGCAGATGAGTAGTCGGCTGCTGAGCGTGATGATACTTGTTTTTCCTCACTTCCAGAAGGATGTTTTGCCGGGGCTCGATGAGATGTATCACCACCAGCACTTCCTTCTACTTCACTACCTTGAGATGGGGGTACTCTGTTTTGCTCATAAAGTTCCAGCATTTGATTGCTAACCTCTGTAAGATAACCACAGTGACTAAGAAGAATATCCAACTAAAGCCAAATGAAAAAAGAGACAAAAGGACAGCTAAGCAATTACTGCAGCATCCATGGCATTTCATACCAAAACCAAAGGAATTAAGTGATACAGATGGCTATAATCATGCATTCAGTGGATCAATTTTAAGATAAGCAACATCAAATGCTGTAAGCAAGCAAACACAAGCAACAACAGTAAATGTCCAATTGTATTCACAAGATCTTTATCACAAAGTTATGGAGAGGACACCAACCCTCTAATTGGCGTGGGGTGACATCAAATTCTTGCCACCAGACCTTCTCACCATCTGACGGAAGCTTCACTTTGAGGAACTTGGCAGCAAGGAAGATGGCACCTGCTGCAATGTGATGAGGCTTAAATTGCAGGCAGAGCGACGTCCTCAGCCTGCAAGCCGCTTTCCAGTGTGTCAAACAAGAGCACAAGGAAGACATCATCTTAAACACTTGAAGAAATACCAGTTAAACGTACCCATCATTAACAAAATTCCATGCAACTTGAGCAAGAGCGTTCTGTGCAACCTTGAATTTCTTTATTGCCTCAACAAGAGGTTTATATGGGTGAAGAACATTAAGGTCAAAACCCAAAGTCGCAAGTACAACCCTCTCCCCAAGTAAAATTAGCTCCTTTTGTTGCTCATACACTTCCTGAAAGATAAATCAAGGCTAATAAGTAACTCTCATAACTAAAATTATGCAAACAGAAGGTTTAAAAGAAAAAAAAAGAAAAAGAAAAAATAACTAGGGAAACGTTATATTTTAACATTAATTTTTTTTTTTAAAAAAAAGTGAGGTAGCAAGGAGATATTTTCAGGGACACAGCTGTTGGAAGAAAAAAGTAGAATCCGAGCAAGAATTTTGAGTTCAAGAGGAACAGAAGAATAAATTCAGACAAAAGGAAAGAGAATAGACCAAATACTGGCAAGTTATATGTCCTTGCAAGTATTTATACACATTGGCAATATATCACACAATAACAACAGATTGGACAAATTTTATACGTGACTAACATCTCAAAGATAAAGCGAGTGAAAAAAAAAAGATTAAGCAAATAGAATGAGAACATGAGTGAAAAAAGAAAACTAAATCGACATGAGAGTAAATAAAATGAGAAAGATTATACAAATGGAATGGCAAGTGAGAGCAGGTTAGAGAATAATTGCACAACTCAGGGCGCAAGAGACAAAACATGGAGGAAAGTGGCAACTTAAGCATCAGAAACAGGAAGGCAAATAAACCGGTGAAAGCACCAATAATTTAAAGAACACCTTCTGTTTGATCCTCTGGGCCGCAGCAGGATCTTTTTTGTGTACTATCTCATAGGAAACAAGAATAACATCCTTTAATGGACGAGGTGTCTCTTCAACCTTCCCAGCGAGGAACATGCACACGGTAGCAATGGTCTGTCAAGCATGGGAATGAAGTTGAGCACATTATCATAAAAATGCTAAGACTCAATGCACTTTCTTAACAAAATCTCCATCAGCAACACAATGATATGCTAAGTTGACAAAAGGAACAGTGTTTAAAGCTTGTATTATAACAGTTTTCACCCATCATCCATCCTAGTATGCCGACCAACATTATGTCATCCAAAAGAAATGCTAACTGAATAAAAATTCATAATGGAATAGAATCAAAACACAAATACTGCCTAGATTTCAAAAAGGAAATATCTAGAATAAACAGATTTACCTTAAACAAAAAAGTTCTAACAAGATTCACCAGACAATGAGAATGACAACTCACCCTTCTATCATTCTTCGCATGTGATTGTCGAATGAAGAACCGATGACAAAAGATTATTGCTGTGGCTATTGTTACCTGAGGCCTGTATCAGGTAAGAAATTTAGTCAAATTCATTCGATCAGATCCAAAAAAAATCCACATGCTTATGAATACAAATAATGTCAGAAGTGCAGATATTTGGGAGACTAGACAACAGAATGTCAAAATAACTCCTTTCACCCATAAGATTGTAAAAAGGTAAAGAGAAAAAAAAATTACACAGTATGCTTTCAGGGTTTAATCAACTGCTGACAGATCAGACATAGTCACATTACATATGAAAAGCCCTGCTCTAACTAACACCCATCATATGTCGATGTAGAACAGTCTTTTCCGAAATATAATGCCAAAATCAGGCAAAGAATGATAGAAATTCACACAGACAACGTACTGACATGTTTATGTGCAGTATCTTTTGCTAGAGATAAAGCATAAGTATCAAAAGAAGGCAAATAACCACAGATGAAGGACTGACAAACACACAGACATGCATGAATGCCAATGTGCAAACAAAAGACCATCTCCTGCATCAATCTGCTTGAAAAGAACAATCTGTCAAAATTCTTTCACTACAGCAGGCCATAGAGATCCAGGATAGCTTACCAATAGGCATTATCAAATCAGGAAATGTTGCCTAAAATGATTGGTGGGTGATAGCAGCTACGGCCACTAATCAGAGGAAAATTAAAGATATATTATATTTTTAAAAGCATAATGCTAGCATTTAGATCATTTCTTTCTGTTATAAAATAATAACTCGGTGATTTCAAGCTCTACTTTCCATGCAGATACCAGCACTGAAATAATTAGGGAGTTGCAATAAATAATATCTCAACATTCAAGTTCAACAGGAATGGCTACTAATGAAACCCAATATTCAAGTTCAACAGGAAAAATCAGCCATTTGCTGCATCCAATCAGAAAAATACTGCATCTGAATGTAAGCCATGAACTTACACTTTAAGCCTCATGCCCAAATCCTGCAAAAATGTACAGTATGACTTGCGTAAGTACGTCTCTTTCTTCAAGTCAATACCATCCCTTCTTGATGGGGAATTTTCTTCTATTTCTTTTCTTGAAAAATACCAACGACCTACTTCCTCTTGCTTTTCTTGAAAATTTCTAGAAGGCCCACTATCAGATGTTGAATGATGTGAGGAATCCCCAGGTAACGTCCCTTCCATTTATATATATATATCTCCGAATGCTACAATACCGTGGACAACAGACAACTCCCGATAGAAGGAGCAAGACTTTATTTCTTCATAGCCAGCCTTTAGTATTATTCTGATCAGAAATCGAACAACAGTGTGACTTCTCATAATGACATGCAGAACTAAAAATATCCCACATATGATACACCTAAAATAACACATTCAACAACGCCTTCATTCCTGATCGATTATATGACATGTTAAACCACAGAAATTTTTCAACAAAAGGACATCATAACATAAAAATGCAACAGATCTGCTGCGGAAAAAAAAAATAAAAGATTAGGAATATATATGAACCCTAATTATTATACAATCTAAAACCTCCCATTGCAAAGAAATAAAGATGAATCTTTTTTTGAAATAAAATGAAAATCTGAAGTGGGAAGGGTTCCTGCAACAAGGGCAGAGCGGTTTGTTAGGTTACAGATCCTATATTCATGTCATGGAACCTGTCTTGTAAACTAAATCTCCTATAAAAGTTGTAGATACGGTTAAGGCCAAATTTTGACATTCAAACATATTGAAAATTCACCTTTAATAATCCCATCTTATTTCTGATGGCATCCCAACATCTTCTATGACATTACTAGATGGAAAAAAAAAAAAAAATCTCATTCTTCGAAACTTAGGTAGCAGAATGAAGTTACCTTAAAAAAGCAACAGTCTAATACCGTCATTCTTAAGTATTTTCCTTTGGCACACTCGTCTTGAGAAAAGAAACCTAATATTAAGTACTACTAACAATAAAGAACACGAGAAACATTGCATTATATCAGTACATAGTTGAACGTGAAAATGTTTTTACATTTAAATAATGACTATCTTGCAACTATCTGTATAACCATTAGTTTGGAATAGCATAAGCACATATATTGGAAAGACTAGTCATATAAAAAGGAGCACGTTAAATTTCTATGAAAAACATAAAGATTCACAAAAAAGAGAGAAAAAAATATCATCGAATATACAAAATAGAGAGAAAATCGTCCAAGCCACATAAAAATGGGAATTTCAATAAGCAGAACAAAGGGAATATCAGTAATGGATCTATAATTTTGCTTAAAACATGATATTTATCATTTAACATTAAAAGTAAAGATTTAAAAAAACAAAAAGAATGAGAAAACGAAAAAGCCGTAATCCAAAAACCTAGGTCACGAAGAACCCACTTGAACGAGAATCAAATTCGAGGATCCCGATTTTAGAATTCTTAAATTTGGATATCGAATGCTTGGATTGGAGCTTAAAATTCCTCGAAATTTGGATCCGAAACCTTTTATCTCTCGAATAAATCCAAAATCCATCTTTTTTTTTTTAATTTTCTCTAAGATAATGAGGAGAAGTAGAAGAAGAAGAATCGAAGACTTAAAAATCTTATAAAATTAAGAAAGAAAATTACCTTTGGAGGCGGAGGCCGAAGCAGGCTCTTCGCTGCTCTCTTACTGCTCGCTTTCTTTCTTCTTCCTCTTCTTCTTTTTTTTTTTTTTTCTTTCTTTTTTATTTCTGCGTGTAAGGAAAAAAAATGAGCAAATGTTGTGCCTTAAAAATTTTAGAGGTTTATGTATTAAAATGGGTTTAGGATTTTACATAATTACACCCATTTCTTTTGGAATACATAGAATGCCCCTGGAATAATTGAACTACAGCAATTTACTCCTCCCATTTATAATGTAAACAATAAGTAACCTTGTACATTGTAGCAAAGACAATATTCTTTTTTCTTTTTTTCTTTTTTTTTTTAAACATAAATTGATGGTGCAGATATTCAAAAAAAAAAAAAACAAAAAAACAAAAAATTTGATATTGATGATGAGAAAATTCGAATCTATTTTTTCAACAAGAAATGCATTAATTACTCAAATATTTGGATAATTGTTTGTTATTTATCTTTCTAACCATAAAAGGAACGAATGAAAATAAGTACGAAAACAGAACATATCTAATCTATTCTAGAAAATATTTTTACTTCCAATTTAAGCATTATTTGAACAATTGCGACACCATTCTATTATTCACCATTATATTTTCATATTAGTGTAGCCAGCTCTGTATTAATATCCGTATTAAAATAAAATGTAATGATATTGGTTTCAGAGTAAAATAAAACGACATAAATATTGTATCGTCTTAGTTTTTTACCAATTCGTACTAATTGTACGGAACTAAATCAATTTGTGTCAATTGATACAAGATTTTGATAAGACATTTTTGTAAACCTTTGAATCTACTTTTTGATAATAATATAAATCGTCCAGTTATGATTTGTCATATAATGAGAAAAGAAAAAAAAAAGGGCATTCCGTAGAAAGTGAATAGATCTAAAGAAAAAAGTAATGTCATGCCAAAGGAAGCACCTTAGAAAAAGGGTGTGTCACCGTTCTGGCTTTTACATGCACAGAGTTTCCTGTCAATGCTAGCAGTGAAGTTTTTATACATGACTGACTGAAGCAAGGAAATAATAGAGAGCCATGGCATGGGAGGGCATCGATAAAAGGCTTCATTCAACCAAACATTTATCTTCCGGTGGCTTACCGGGTAACCAGCCAACCAGGTTTGATTAAGACATCTTGCTTAAAATCACGACCAGTGACAGAAGTTGACTCGCCTTGACGACGGAAACACTGCAGATGAAAGGAGAGTTCAGTTTTCAAACAAACAAAACAACAATTGAATGCCAGATGTAGCTTCCAAATGTAAATGCAACCACAATGGTACTTTTAACATCTATAAAAAAAAAAAAAAAAACAGGTTAAGTAATTGTGGAAGAATCTTTTAACACCTAATGCTAGATTGCCTAGGTTTGCAATTGATTCAGCAGAATGAAAAACTAAAAACCATTAGGGTTTTAAAATGATAACTGTAAGGAGTTGAGGAATAAAAGTCATTCATTCATTCCTTGGGCGACTTTGTATAGAAACAACACAACCCCATTACTGATCCAAACTAATGGAAAAGATAAAGAATATATATACTGGTTAGTCATCACCAACCTTGTAACAGACAACTGTATCATCTGGATACATGGCAAAAAGCTTGGTCCCAAGGCGGGCATGACAAGAGTCACAAAGGCTCTCATCGTTAATCTGTACAAGCCGTGATCTCTCTTCCAATCTTGCAAGCCTGGCGTCCATGTGTACAGCACGGGATAGAAAATGCACAATCTGGGAAAAAGAAAGATTAAGATACAGCTCAAACGATAAGCACTAGGACGAGTCCAAAAGTTATCTTACTTGTCCTTGACGGTGATGATGAAGTCGAGCCCTCAACATTCTCAGTATTGTATCTGATGCAAGCTGAAGAGGCATGTCAGGAGACAGTGTCTGCAAAATCAACACTCAGATTACGCAGATAAAAATTAAAAAAAAAAAGCCATACGGAAAAAGAGCAACGCATTCAATAATTCCCACACAAGTAACTAGTTATGTCTAGCCAGATGATAATATAAGAGCATGTTAGCACAGATGTCAGCATGGAACATGCATGGGGGAGAAGAAAGAGGGCTTGACCTCTAATACTTGCAATGGGTCCAGTGACTCGCCATGATTGTGGAGAAGGCGAACGGCAGCCTTAAACATAGGCTCTTTACCATCTTGTGGATCCAAATACATATCAAGTAACCTGATATAATCATATGACACAAACAGATTAAACAATTAAAAAGAAAAGATCACATGCATAAATAGTGAAGGGAAGGAAAGAAATTACAGGGGAAAAGAAAACTAACTGCATGTAGGCATCTGGTCGGCCTATCTCAGCACAATACTGTTCCGCTGCTTCACTATCCTGCAGTTTCCTGACATGCCGCTGAATGTTAACAATAGGAATACAAGGATTCAATTTTTTCATCTGCTATCTTCATGACTAAAGTTTACATTTACATATTGCCTAATGCACCTAACATCCTAATTAATATTCTGGAACTTATTTGAATCTTACAGGGCTAAGATTTGGAGCACCAATGTCCCTTGTCCCAATTTTCTGTACAGAATAGCCTAAAAAATCAAAACATAAGATTAAATTAGCAAATGATAAATGCAACAACTATTCATATAAACATTTTTAAAAAGCAATTTATAAAAGAATAAACAGTCAATCTAGGAATTCTACTTGAGTATAGTGTTAAAATTCAGCCAAAATAGTCAACTGAACAGTTCAAGACTATATACAAAGTTCTTGCAGACCTTTTCCAACCATAACTCTGAGCTTTCTATCAAATCAAGGACCTCTTCTGGATCATACAAATCTGAAGACTGTAAAAATATCTGCAATCGCTCCCGCACAGGACTTTGAAAGATTGAATCTCTTTGAATATCAATGGTTTTCAATTGCTCTTGCCTTCCAGAATCAGAGCATTGGGAGTTGCTTTCTGAATTAAAGGTTTCAATAGCCGATTTGGAAAGTGAAAGAGCATAGAATGTATGGAACCGAATGTCATCAGAGTCTTGATCTTCAATTAACCACTGGAGGTACCTGCATGGATAAGGGAGCTCAATACAAATTAATGCAGTGAATGTCATATCTCATGCTAAAAAGAAAGAGAACTTGTAAATCAAAAATTAAAGAGCTCATATGAACAAGAAGAGTACTATAACAAGCAAATGAATAATGTTCTTTGCATGAATGTAGGATAAAAAGGTAAAACGACAATAAAACTAGAAATATTTCAATACAAGCTGAATAAGTAAGAGTTGCCAAAGCATAAGCCTCTCTATATCATGACATGACATGCATACAATGGTTGAGACGAGATCCTAGAGGCCAGAACTGCAAACACTAATTATAACACTTCGAAAGTAGAATCCATAAAAGGAGATAAGAACATACCATTGGAGAATCTCAACCTTTGTTGGATCAATTGCTGCAATCACTTCATCTGCAGCAAGATACTAATTAATAAATAGTGCAGCATCCAGAAACAAAGTTTACACTGAAGCACTAAGCATCACTGCACAACAACTTGGTTGCCATGCATCTCCGTACCAAAATGCAATTGACCATGTATCAGAACCATAATTCTAGACAAATTATTAAATTAAAAATGAAACCCACCTGGTGAAAGCTGATTTGTCCTTTTTTCTGATGTCAAAACTCGAACTGCAAGTACTGGGTTTATGTCTGCAATCTGTTAAGCAATTTCCAAGGTCAATAATTAACCATTAAGTTCAAGGAGCACAACACCTTCAATTTAAAATAATATTGGAAAAAAATCTTTCATAAGAAATAATATTACTACATACCCAAGCAAGATGCTGCAGAACCAAATTCTGATCAGATGAATCCTCGAGAATATTTGATGCCTCAGTCGCAGCAGTCTCTCTACAAGATATTACACATGCACTGCCATCATGTAGGTCATTTTCCAAAGCAGGGTCTTTCCAGAGACCAGAGGAATAATTTCTAGCCAACATGCGCCAAATAGCAAGAGCTTTTGAGCCCATCCCTTGACTAGCATATAGGAAGGCAAGCGTCCGCAAATGCCCAGAGTCATCTAACAAAGTTTCTAATTCCTCCTGCACCGCCCATGCAAGTTGTACAGTCATCCTTCAAGCAACCTCCTGACAACGGTTTCTCTGTTTTCCAATGCATTGGAATACTAAGATTCCACATTTTATCAACATTTTTTGCTCATAGGGCATTCACTTTAACCATAATACGAACTTGGCTACAACTAACCAAGAAAATATGTATTCAAAACCCAGAGGACCTGGAGTAGCACCAGTCTCCATACCAGTTATCGCTCTCACTCCAGCTTAAGAATACATACCAAGTTCATATTACAAGGAAATGCTTGCTCTTAGTTTCTTTTATTTAAAATAAAAAGAAGTTAAACTGACAAAAAAAACAAAAGATATTCAACTTGAGAGCAGGTTTTGCATTTATTTCAGGTAAAAATCTGTCATTTTTTGTTTCGACAAGGCAAATTTCTTGTAACATTAAAATTCTGATGCATAACTATCTCTTTTTACTTATATATTAAAATAAGACTATCAAAATCCTTAATCCTGTGTTTAATATATTTGCCTCTTTTTTTTTATTTGAAATAAAAGGATAAGGCCAACCATGCTCTAAGACACCAAGCGTTGAGAAATTAAAATACTATATATTTATTTACTTTAAGAATTGCCGACCCCCAAAAATCTCTTCTTCTACTTGAAAAATCCTTTCCTAAAGGCAAATCATTGATTCAACATTTTACTGATGCACACATACCAGTGGCTTTAAGTAACACACTCCAGCAGACCGCTGATTTAATGCAGCAAGAAGGATAAAAGAATATGATTTCAAAACTAATCCATGATATTACCAAATGAAAGGAGCAAAGAAAAAAGCACATACCACAATACAAAAATTTTCAGATGATGCCAGCTTCTCCATATCACCAACATAATTTAGGGCTCTATATAGGTACATTAAAAGTGTATCAACCCCCTCCTTCACTGACAAAGTCAAATCTTTTTGACGAGACACTTCTAGATACCTGTAGCAGGGAAACAACTTAGAACAATGTCAAGGATATTCCGAGCCACAAGCCATCACTGCACAAGAATACTAGAAGAGAAAGAACAAAATTATCAAATATGGAGCTTAATTCATTTCACAACCCCTATCGCTTCATCTTGGCGCACAGATAGAGAGAGAGAGAGAGAGAGAGAGAGAGAGAGAGGAAGCTGAACAAATGCAGTAATTATACTAGTAAAGCACCAAAGCAGACTCAATGGAAGGGCACCTGATAATGTTCTTAATTGCAGTCTCCAGCAATTCCGCCCTGGTCGGTGAATTTGATAGAAAACGTTCATCAACCACAGTTTCTACACCTGCTTTTCTGAGGAAAATAGCCCTTTGAATAGCCAAAAATCCCTCATCCACAACATCTTCAAGAGGTACAGGAGGAGGATGCAAACCCCAATACCGATTTCGAGGAACCTGAAAGGGTGAATTCAACTGCTATGACAGCAAACATTCAAAAACGTGCACAAGGAGTTGAACATGTTCTATCAAGCAAAGATCGGAAAAGAATGGTCATTCAGCAATTCAAATCATAGTCAAACCATGCCATTTCTTCTTTTTCCCCTTGTTCACAAACCAGCATTATAAGTATTTTCATAGATAAAATATGAATAAATAATTAGTTTAAGGGAACAGTAAATACCACATAGTTATTACTATGGTGACACGATTGATAGATTATCCCCAAGAATCACATGCACAACTACAGAATGGACAAACCAAACTGACAAAAACAATGCACTTATAAAAGACATACCAGGAGTGACCAGCGATTGGGGTCTCGCATTATAAATGGAAATACTTCAGAAGGCTGCATTGTCTCAGAATGCAAAAAATGATTCACTGCTTCCTCAAAGTGCAGGTCAAAAAGCAACAGGAAACCCACTTGAGCATGAAAAAGGGAAAGCACTTCCTTAGACATTTCACCTTCACACTCAAGCTCCTCCACCAAGGAGATGGCTTCCTTGAAATTCTTTTTTCTCAACAGATCTTTTATTTGTTCTTCTGAAGGTACTTTCCGGTAGCAAATAACCTGGCAATAAGTAGCAAGAAACAGCAAGTTGTATCACAAATTCCACTATACCATTACTGACATGCATAGCAATGCTTATGGGTTGCAAATGAGGTCATGAAACCTAGCCCAGAATAGCAGCATAAGCTTACATGCTCACAATTCATTCAATAGCTCAGATCAAAGAAGTCAATTCTCTAAAAAGCGATAGCTTATGCAGCATAATAAGTTGATGCACCTAGTTTCTCATGACCAGCATTAATATATCTACAATACTTCTTGAACCTTGAAATGCAAACCATTAGCCACCAAGCTGCCAAAGTCTTTTTCAATCAATATATTAAAAATTCCTGTAGTCTACGTAAATATGTACCCCAAACACATTAATCTCAAGATCAGAACATCACATTAATAGAAATAAGAAAGTGCATATGTAGGTTCTAGGACTATCATATGCACATTTCAAGCAATGTGATAATATTTAGATATTAATTTAACTAGAATGATTCACATACCTTTGTGGGAGAAGCAACAGCAGCAAATTCCCCACTCCTCTTTCCCTCATCTGCAACAATACACTGCCCAACTCCTTCAACAGCAAAAGTGACAGTTTGAATGCAATTATTACCGGATTTCTTATGGTACAGCTCCATCTTCCCATCCCTCACAACCAATACATACAATGACAAGTCCCCAACCGAGTCTGGACCACCCTTATGAAACACCAAGCTCCCACCAACTGGCTGCCCAAGTGCATCAACAATCACCCCTACATTGTCCACTAACAACAAAACCTCCCAGTCTCTCCACAAAAGCTTCAATAATGGCTGCCTAGATAAATCAGGTAATGAAAAAATCACACCACTTTGCCCCGTAGCACTCGAAAACAAACTATACCCATTAGTTGTGCCAACAATTATGGAATCATCAAGCCATACCATAGACTTCACTCCATCAAAACATTGCATTTCTCTTAGGATCACAAAAGAAGCATTTGCAATACTACTGCCTAGAACAACCTCTATTAACATCAACTTCCTACCAATAACAAGGGCAAAAACGTAATTACATTCTCGGTTATGCTCTAAATCCTTTTGTTTCACCCCATTTCCCCTAACTCCTCCGAATTTATCCAAAATCCGTTGCCCTTTAGATAAATTCGAAGCGTTTTCGGTTAAATCGGTGCTTTGTGAATGGGTTCCTCGGAATCTACGAGCAATGACGCTAACTCCTTTTAAACCACCTAATCTTTTAACCGGCTGAATCAAGAGCGAATCCGTTAAAAAGAAGAACCCATCAGATAATACTAAAACGACACCGACCTCGGAGAGAACGAATATTGATTCCACGGGAGAGTCGGAAATGGAAACAGTGCGGAGAAGAGAAACGTTTCGGGAAAGCGTAGAGAAAGAAACGGATTCGATTGGAGGTGGATTAGGGGTTGGGGTTGAAATGGGGTTGGCGTCTAGGGAGAGTAAAAGGAGGGAGCCATTTCGGGTGCCGAGGTAGAGGGTGGATTGGGAAAGAGAGAGGGAGCAGATAGAAAGGTGGTGGGTCGGGAGGTCGAAGTGAGCAAAGGGCTCGACGGCGATGCGAGACTTGAGCTTGGCCATAGGGACGGAGGAGGAGGAGGAGGAGGAGGTTTCAGGGGAAATCGGAAGAGATCGGCATTGACTTTGCGTTGGAAAAGTTCGGAAATCAAGAGAAGAGCACTGTAAACTGTCTTCAGACCACCTACCTATGTCCAGTAATCCCGGGCGCACTGGTCAACTTTCCCTTCTCCTATTTTTTAAGCCGTAAGAATTTCATGGTTTTGACGTTTAAAAATAAGTAGATGTTAAGTAATTTATATTTTATCAAAATACGGAAATAATTAATAATAATGCATATAATTATTACTATAAGTAAAGAATTTTTTATTTATATTTATTTAATTAAATTTAATCATCATATTTCTTTTTCAATAATTCTTAATTTATTTTTTATTTAAATCATATATATTGAGTAAATTAAAAAATATATAATGTAATAAATTTTTTCCTATTAAATATATATAAAAATATAATATTCTTTTTCAATATAATATAAATATCTAATTGATTTGAAACTTACAATAAATCCAATTGAGATCAATTGAGATAAATCCAATTAAATAATCAGATTAAATAAATATAAAGCATGTAAATTATAAAAAATATATAAAATTAATTTAAATTTACATTAATGTAAACATATTCCTCTTCTTCATTTTTTTATTTAACTTTCTATTTAATTTAAGACCATTAAATTTAAGTTTTAAGCCTAACCATAAAGCAGTAAAAATATCGATTATTTTTTAAGTAATGGAAATGATATTTTACAATTACATAAATTAACTGTTAAATGTATACGTATTCATGCAAAGAAAATGATAACAGAAATATTAACGTAATGGCGACTTAAAGAAGCTAAGAAAAATATTTCCCCAGCCAGCTAGCATGCATATTCAAAATTCAAAACGAAAAGAAGCCGGCGTCGATCTTACGGCTCCACGAAGAAATGGGCAGCGATGACTATTTTTCATGGTCATGCCAGCGTTGCCCTCTTGCCTTTTGCATCCCTTGACTGCACAAAAAAAAAAAAAAAATGAAGTTTCAGTGAGTAATGTGAGAAGCTGCCCCCCCAAAAAAAAAGGGAAATTTGTTTGGCTAGAGAGAAAGACCTGAGCAGAGACGGATCTCTTCGAATCCAAAAACTGACGGTAGATTCCATAAAGTCTCTGTTTCTCAGCTTCTGAAACAGACGGTCTTGCCTTGGAAGCGATGGATTTCAGAACAGCATCGGTTATGACTGGCATTTTTCCAGGCTCCTTGCTGTTCGCACCGCTCAAATGTTCGTGAACTGCAGCGAGCTGGGCATCTGAGAGAAGAGCTTGGAGATCAGCTCCGCTAAATCCTTCTGTCATATATGCTATGGCATCTAAATCGACATCACTCGCCAATGGCAGCTGCATTTTTTGTAAAAAAACAAAGAAGTGTTATGAAGGGATAAAAAAAAAAACATTCAATCAAGTTAAATTTCTAGTTCCATATGTCGCAACACTTTTTCATTCTTCATTCTGCTATGTTATGCTATGTTAATAAAACTCTTCATTTCCTCTAAGGTACTTGAGCCTAATACATATTCAGATAAAAGTATAGCAATATGTGTCCGACATCACACCCTATCACCCCCTCGTTTCTGGTAGTATAGCTGCTATATGTGTTAACAGAGTCATGTTCTTCTAGGAAACATGACCGTCGGAAGAATTTATACTTTTGGTTTCTATGATGAAACAAAAGTAAAAGACAAACATTAGAAAAGGGGCGATAAAAGTAAAACATCACCCAGCGATTAAAAAGTATCACTAACCTTTCTAGAAAGAACGGTCAGAATATCCAACCTTTCACGCGGAGATGGAAAATCACAGAAAAGGAGACGATCAAGCCTACCCGGTCTCAGCAATGCAGCATCAAGCAGATCTGGTCTACTGCTAATGGTAAGAATTCAAATCAACTTTCTTGAAGAAAAACAATGAAATAAAGAATTCATATATTTACGTAAAACCTTGAAATCAAGAAATCAATTTGGACAAGAAATTTATAATCTTTTCAAAATTTTGTGCTATTCACAAAGCTATCTCTTTTGGTTATGCATCTTATGTTAAAATCAATCCCGTAAAGATCTAGCTGTCCAGAGTGATTGACTACCAGATCTATGTGCATTTGGGACAATGCCTAATTACTGAACCATAATAACATTATGGACAGAGATTAATATAAGAAGATTCCCCACAGGAAAACTAACCTTGTTGCAGCGAACACAAATACACCAGTCAAAACTTCAACGCCATCTAATTCAGTAAGGAACTGTGAAAGCAAAATAACAATGAGAAAAACGACAATGTTAAAAGGCAAAATAATAAAATGCAGAGCAAGCAAAAAGATGCTGACTTGATTGACAACTCGATCAGTTACTCCAGTGTTGTCATGCCCTCTCTTAGGGGCAATGGAATCGAATTCATCAAAAAAGAGGAGGCAAGGTGCTGCAGCAGCTGCCTTCGAAAAAATATCTCGAACCTGAAAAAATATGCATTGTGCATGCACCATGAGTTACATTTCTACAGTAGAAATGCATTAACATATTTTCAGAGCATAATGATGAACTGAACTTAACAGTTGGTAAGGCATATTGTTCATACAACTCAGTATCCTGGTCCCTAGGACTCTAGAATAAGTTAATAAATACTACAAATTTGCAGGCTTACACCATGATAATATATTATGGCTTTGCAGACCCTTCAATACAATACTTAAATAGCATGTAACATAAACTTGCTACTACATTTCATTTTAGGCAAGGTAATTACTAATAATATGTACACATTATGCAGTTACATGGCTCATTTGAATTTTTATTGTTTATATCTGTCATTCTCTATAAATCACTTTTAATTATAATAAATAATTACTGGCATATCAAGAAACAAAAATCAACAGGGAAGGCATCCATAAAACATGGTCAAATAGGAAAGGCTTAATTATAGTCTCTTACAGCTTGCTCAGAAGCACCAATGTATTTGTTCAGTAACTCAGGCCCTTTCACTGATATAAATCTTAGTGAACAAGCAGCAGCAGCAGCACCAACAATGTGAGTCTTGCCACAGCCAGGAGGACCATACAAGAGAACATTAGATCGCAACCTCAAAGGAGCTCGAGCAAATATATTTGGGAACTTTGAAGGCAATTCTATCATCTGACATTGAAATATAATTATTAGCAACAGATGGAGAATAACATGCTTTCAAATTGGAATGAAACAATGAGTGCTTGAAAAAGTGTATGCATTCGAGTACAAATGTAAGACATAGCGCCTATTAGATAATTGAAATGATAAATAAAGACTATTATTTTGATGACGGACATAGAAGCCAATTATTTACTGATACCAACAGCAGGGTTAGAAAGTGCTAAATGCTAGAGCATAATAACATTCAAAACAGCCCATAACATGATCGTACCTGGGAACATAGTAAGTCATAAATTTGTTTACAAACCTGACTAAATCTATCCAAAAAAAGTATTACAATAGAAAGAAGAATCAAATGTTAACAGTAAAATGGGTGCACTATTATCATACTCTCTTTTCACTTAAATAAAGAAGATCAGCACGCTGGGGACAACAGAGACGATTAATTTACAATCTAGCTTACATTAGAAGCAAATTGGTTAAACAATCTAACCTGCATAATCCAAACATTGATTAAAAAAAAATCATAGGCAACTTAGAAGTCAGAAGGAAACTTGCACCTCTTTGATAGCATCCCGAATGTCATTGAGACCACCAACATCATCCCAACCAGAGCGACCAACATCAGGAGCAGATTTAGTAATGTCACGCATGGCAACTGGAAGGAACTCATGCATAGCATGTGAGAAATCATCCCTAACTAGTACGGGATTCATGTGTTCTTCAGAACCAGAATCAGAAGGCGAAAACCGGCCAATGGCAGCATGAACAGCTCTATCAACCAATATTTCCTGAAAGAATGACATTCCTTAGTATCAATGTTTATGCATAATTTTAGGATAAGCAATGTGAAAGAGTATGCAATTTCTTCTCACTAAAATATCACAGAATGCAACTTATGATATCCAACTTAAACTACATGCAGATTTAAAACATGTAGAAAATTAGTAATAAGACGAATAAAGATGTTGCTAATGTACAGATGGCAGTAAGCAACAAAATTATCCAGAGGAGAAGGAAATGATAATGCCTCTTTAAAAAGAATTACTAGACAGAATTTATACACGCGCACACAAAAGAAACAAAAATACCAGATCATATGCATCATATCCATCACATTTGGAAGCTACGTCCATTATGATATCATCATGACACTGTAGGGAACGCCTCTGAATTTCATGCTTCAATATGGCCCCACGTTCGGAGGCAGCAGGTGCAGGCAGTTGTACATGAAAATCAAACCTTCCTGATAATAACCAAATTCAAGAATGCAATACTATGAGAAAAAGAGGTTATAAAGAAATTTTAGAGTCGAGCATTGCTACAATTCCAACACAAGGAGGTTACGATCCTTAAACCCATAAAGCAAAGACAAAGACAAACCTGATGAGCTCAAAGACTGGGGGATACTCTCCAGAGATTGCACAGAAGCTATAAAAGCTACTGGACCAATACCACAGGAGCTCTTCCTCTTTTCCTGCTCAATGTTACAAGAAAATCTATTAGCTGACAATAAATTATTAATATGAAAATGCATCTAAGATATAAAAAGAAAAATTGTTTGGATCAAGAGCACAACTTTAATTGAATGGAATCAACATCCATTAAGGTTTCGGTACTTCCTTACAAGGAAAAAAGGGACAAGTAGCAATCATAAATATATGTACCCCATATTCATCCATGATATCTGTGAGAAATTTAGTAAGTGCTACAACTTGGATTGAAGGTTGAGATCCTTCTGAGTCAGAAGAAGATTGGATGATGCTATCAAGATCATCAAAAACAACAACTGAAGGTGCATGATCTAGAGCTTCGGATATTGCACTTGAAAGTGCTTGACGAATGGTTGGACCCTTCTCTAAAGAAAGTCCAGAGCAGCATATAAAGATTCTGCATGCACAGACCAATATTAAAATGAGGTTTCACCCTCAGAAACCACAAATCATAATTAGAAAACTATTAAGGAATGAAGATTTTTTTTCCACACAGGATCATACAAACTTAAAGCATTTCCAAATGTCAACATTGAGAAGGATGCATATGCATTTTCAAATAATTTCTTACACATGTGCTAAAAGGTCTTCATGTTCTTCAAGGGACTTTGCAACAGTTCTTGCCAATAATGTCTTCCCAGAACCCTAATACAAAAGATATACCAATTTTCAGTTCAGTCAGTTATCAGAATTTGTATGTCAAAATAAACACGATAAAGCACTCTTAAGAACAACAACAGAAGTAGGCTCTAAGAAAGTATACTTTCAACAGTCATCCTAAAAGATAAGTAAAAGAAAATTATACACCAACCTTTTTATCACACACGAAAAGAGAGAACAAACTTGAGAATCTAAGATTGTCAAAGAGAACGTCAATATAAGGTGATATCTACTTGCAACACCACAAAGCTTTCTACAAGATACACTTGAGAATTTTACTTTTGTTTTTGAAAAGATTAGAAACTGCAGGTTGCAGTAAAATAAAAAATTGCGATAAAGAAGTTTAATGACACTTTGCTTTCTCCCCAAAAGTAAAATTTAGAGAAAGGCAGGTTTTCATCTTAATACTTGATCAAAACAGAGTCCAGAAGGAGCAAGAAATTGTAGTAACTCACCGCAGGCCCATATATTAGAACATGTCCCGGGAGAGGAAGATTGTAAGTATTAAACCAAATTCCAGAAGCAGGAGCTAGCAATACCATCAATCCTGCATGTAGTATTTTGTCAGGGCAACATGTCCAGATAAAACCGATTATGAGAATAAAGTAAAAAAAAAAAAAAATGAAGCACGGTTATATTTTTCTCAACTAAAGAAGTGGCATTATGGGTATCATGAGGGATGCACATAGCTGGGTTAACAGACTTTCTATCAGAATCATAATGGTTGGACTTACTAGCTCAGCCAACTAGATTTGTTTGAGGCAGAATGTCCAATTCAGAAACTAATGGATTGGAGCTTAATTTAAGGCCAAAACTCAAGGACTTTGGTGGAATTTACCCTTCTATAAACCGTAAGAAATATGATATGAGCATGGCCAGTCATTCATAATTATGTTTAAATGTGAAATTTTAAAAAGAGAAAAATACCTACTATTGATAACATCAGAAGCAGTTGTGCCCATCCAGCTCAATGAAGATACATTTGTGCTAAATCCCTTGCCAAATGTTCTGTCTTTAACAGAAAGCAACGATACAGGGTTACCCAAATTTAGCTTTCCAAACAACTCTACACCTCCCTGAACATCAATCCTCTTGTTTCTATCACCAAGCGCAAGTTCATATGCATTAACCTTTTCACCATGCAGTGTTTCGTCTGAGATGGTCAAAATGTATGAAATTTCCATAGGCAAATCCTTTCTATTATTTGTCTTCTCTGAAAAACCATTAGATGAGAGAGGTCCATAAGTCCCAGCATCATACACATTCACCTCAAAGTGAAGTAGATTTTCATTCCCCAAAACCAATGTATTAACTTCAGTCCCTGCATTTGAAGCTATAGCGTCAAGTTGAGCAAGAAACCATGTATGAAGAAGACATTCTAAGCCCTTTTTAGTGTCTTGATGACTGTGATCTTCAACCTCTTGTCCAGGAAATTCATGACAGAGAGCAGCAACAACAGTCTCATGGATTGACCAATTTACCACTTCCAAAGAGGTTCCTGAACCAGATGTTGGGAGCGAGTTTTGTGTCCTATGAGTTTTATAACCATCATAAACTTCAAGCCCATTCTCAAGAGCCTTATCATTTGCAACCATCTTGAAGTGGCACGGAGAAAGTGAAAGCACAGGAATTTCCTTCTTCAAAGCAGAATTATAACTCTTTAAATAAACCCCTGCATGTATGGGAACCTTCTTTCAAAAACCCTTTCCATAAATGAAAATGACAAAGTACATGAAATTTCAATACAACGCCAGAATAACTAGTAACATAAGTTTTTTTCTTCTCTCCTTGTAAAACTACCACGAACAGAAATTGAATAAAAGTAAAGCAATAAGAAGAAACACATCGAACAGAAGGTGAATTCCTTAAGCTGGATAAAGAGGCACACATCAAAGAATTTAGCAACGATAAAGTTGCACCGACAATTTGCATCTAGAAAAAGAAATCTAAATGCTATATTCATTCAATAAAAAGTTATATATATCAACAAATTTTACAAAGTTTCTTTCCCCTTAATGGAAATCTTGCATAGTCGGTTGGCATCTAAAGTATTTCCAATTTCAGTAGTGTCTGACACTTTCAACTTTACAGTTCACGCTGCTCACAATGTTAGTCTCAAAATATTCTCATCTCCATGATACCGCCCATTAAAATGGGAATTTCTGTTTGTAAATAAGCATCTACAGTTATCTGACAAAGGAAAGGTGATTTCAGAAGAAAAAGCTTAAATAAATTAATTACCTTGCATTATTTGAATCACCCAAGGAAAAAGCAATTTTAATGGAGCATTGTTAATGGAATGGAGCAAAGAATGAAGTTTGAGTCCAAGCAATACGGTAGGCAGGAAGACATTTGATGCATGGATGGAAACAACATGGCAGAATATTCAAAATTTGGATCGAAAAATAAAAATGCTTAATCTAAAATACTTCCATTCAGAGAAGCATCTTAACACTTCTTCAATGACATAAGAAGAAAACCTTTCCAAGTGAGGTAAATAGTGTATGAAGAATAACTGATTCCAAGGAAGAATTTACATACATGAATGTAGTCCTGCTCTTAAATAAAGTCGAAGAGACCGGGGAACCATTATATGTCCTTTAGCGACTGAATCACAAATTAAAAGGCGAACAATCACCTGACGGAATTCCTTATTATCAGTTGAAGTTCCACTATTTACTTCCTTCAAATCTAAACTGCCTTTCATTCTTGAGGCATCATTTTCCAGATTCTTCGCATTCACTTTAGATGATAACTTTGGCACTATAACAACCAACTGAAGAGACTCCAATGAAAATCTTTTAGCTGTTTCTTGATGAATAAAAGCAACGGAAGTAAGTGCTACCCCAAGCTCAAAACCTTTGACATTACTTTTATGGAACAATCTTCTGTCTGAATCTTGTAAGCGAAGAAGTGCTTTTGCACCATGAGATTCTCCAGTAGACGATTCTATGCTGTTTAAATTTTTCTTACGTCTCTTTGGAGCAACAGCAACTTCAGTTCCAGGAACGAGTTGAACTGATAAAGAATATCATAAGTCAGGAAAATTCCGCCAAGTCAAGATTAAAATTGGCAGTTGACATGATTTAACAGGAACATGACAAATAATTTGTTAATATCCATATGTGATTCTATGAAAGTTGCCACTAGACAGTTTTCAACACACATAATTTCTGAACACACGCTAAAATTATGCACTATGTACCGAATAAGTTATAAATTAGTATGCAGATAAAAGTAGTTCTAAAATGAGCTGGTGTTTATACAAACATTTGGAAAACTAAGTAGAATATCTCGGCACAATTGGGATAATCGCATCAATAAAATCTTACCCACCGCTTTCTTGGGAAAGGTTGAAACGACAAGGAAGGTTATGATCGTTCGGCCATGTAACCATAGAGGAAATCGCATTCCTTCGTGGACAATCCTGACCTGTGTGGTTTGAAATTTATCACATAACATATTTAAAATCTGTTGGAAGTTGACTAAAATGTCTTCGGTTCAGTTTAAATGAAATTCATAGATCATTCATTTTGCTTCATTATAATTATGGTTGATTACCTGCTTTAACATTGCAACTTCAGCGTGCTCAGAGTTAAGCTCTAAAATTTCCCAATCATCCTCCGTATGAGGTTCAATTGTGACTAACGTAGCCTTTGCTAAATTAGAAGCAGCTCGTACTTGAACTGTGGTGTGATTTGGCAACGAAATACATTCTGCAAATTGTTGAGAAACCTTCACAGCCAAAGAGAAAATACGAAAATTAGGGAAAAGTAGAAAAAAATCCAAGTCAAATTGAAGTCTAAACTATAATGCTGTGGTTAGAAACACCAATTTGAGAAAGCAGATCCGGATTTTAAGTGTTATATAAATTGCAAGAATGAAATGCACAATATTATGAATAAATTACTAGTTAAATTCAATATAATTATTGGAAAGGTATAAAAAAATGAATTTGAAATTCACAAATATCTAAAGTATTTTAAATTCACCACAAAAGAAAGTCATGAATCTGAAAAATAATCATCAAGATTAATTATACAATTTATATTATTTTTGAAATCCAAATTAATCTATCCAAATTCTCATATGCAACCTAAAGGAATAGTAGAAGTGTTAGCTTTTACCTCAATACCGGTGGAAGAAGAAGTAGCGCCGGACCAAGCGACGATCCAAGGGTGGTCGGAGGCGCGTGGTGAGCGAAGCTCGAGAGCGAGAAGAGGAGGTAGGAGAGAAGGGCGGGTGGAGTGAAGGGTTTGGATGAGTACGAGAGGAAGAGATACGAAAGAGTCTTCAATTCCAGCCACGTGTCGCACCTCAAACTCCATGGAAATGGAGAGAGAGGCAGAGAGATTGGTTGTGGGGAAAGTGAAGCTAGGGTCTGGACGAAAGGAGGAGGAGGCGGAGGAGATGGAGATTGAAAAGGGTAATTACGGCAGAAGACGATAAAGTAAAGAAGGTGACGAAATGGAAGATGCAACTATTATAATTGGGTTGGACTTGGGCGGCCCTAACTGAATATTTTGTCCTTCCCTTTCCCGAGGTTTTAGACGTTCTAGGACGACGTCTTTCGTTTACTGCTTTCTTTTTATTAATATTTATATTTTTATTAAAAATAGTTTGTTGAAAAAATACAATTAATTAATATACCACCCCCTACAACTCCCTCTGAACCACCTTTATAAAATAATCACTACTACAATTATTGAAAGAAAGACAACTGTTGCCTACAACTGAATATGGTAAAATTACAAGCCAGAATATTGTAATTATTGGCTGTCCCCTCAACTGTTTTGAAGACTTTCAAAGAGAGTTCAGGGAGAGATAGAGAGTGTTAAGATAGGATGGCTGTTTGACATGTTGATTTGGCCATGCAATACATTTTGTTCCGCGGGCCCGTACATACGCGGGTCAGATGACATAGAATCCCGCTTTCTAAAGCTTCCCTATCATACGCTTTTTTAGTCCTTATACAACACATTAAGGCTGCGTTTGGTTTGAATGTTTGAAACCCCCTCTCATCAGCAAAAACCATGAAGAACAAATATGGGAATGTCATTTGATTAAATAAAGAAAGTTGAACAATACTTTAAGTTGAGCTTTCATTTGATCATCGGTTTAACCTTTATGTTTTTCATTACTTCGATTCGGGAAAAGAATGAAATTTTGTTAATAGGGTACGGCAGCTTTACTTGAATAATGATTTTGGGTTCTTGAAATCTTTCTTTTGTTAAATTTTAGTTACCGTAAATTTCAACAATATAAATTCAATATAAATATATATTTTTTTTAAATTTTTTTATATATTTAAAAAGTTTTCATATTTATATTAAAATATATATCTAATATAAATATAAGATACAAATATTTAAAAAAAATTGAAACATCATAAGATTTTACCATACAAGGCAGCTGAAGGAATCTGTTTTCAATCCAATTTTCCTTTACGTTTGCCAATCTTAGTGAGATCACAAGGATAAGAACATACTTATGAAGAATGCTGCCAAACACGCCACTGTAAATAGAAAAAATTGAGATGTCAGAAAGAAATTAAAGTCATTGTCGTTATTATTGTTTATAAGTGGGGTTGAAAATAATTAAAAAATAAGATTTGTGAAATTAAATATTGGGGTGAAGGGGGGGGGGGGGAGGGTTCAAAGGAATAGCTTCTTTTAGCATTAGATAAATAAAAGACAAAGGGAAATGACACCGTCTTTTCAGCCCGTCAATCCTCCCTCCAAAATTATGTTAAGTTTGAAAAATTAAATTTAAAAATTTAAGTTTATATTTTATTTGTTACATAAATTATGAGAAATAAATTTATATATTATATATAAAATTATTTTAATTTTAATATTATTATATATTTGAAAGATATAAAATCATAAATTTTAAATTTATAATTATTTATAAAAATTTTAAATTTATTACTACATAAAAAAATAAATTTATGAATTTAAAAAATAATCTTGAATGTTATATTTATATGTGTTTTATCACACAACTTATACTA
>JBBYHM010000004.1:4631133-4646329 GCA_038381775.1 Adansonia rubrostipa | reverse complement strand
ATGCATAAAAAATTAACTAAAAAGCAATGTTGGAAATGAGTGAGGATCTTTTCCATTTCTAGAAAATTAAAATAAGATAAACAAATAAATCAATAAAAAGTAGGGATTAGGTTATCCCAAAAGAGAAAGGCAAATACATATGTTAGGTACGTTAGATAATTTGCATAAATTAAATTTTCTAATTAACATGTTAGGCAAATAAATTGGTTTGTTTTAGACAAATAATGCAAATTAATAGAGTTCCTAATTAATTTCATGATATATTAAAGATTGTATAACTTAAACTTCTCCATATAAATAAATGGTGTAATCTATATCAAGTTTCATATTGCAACTTAAAAAATAAAAATAAAATGAAGAGATTTAAATCCTGTTTTTGAGACCGTTAAATCCTGCACCAACAATAAATTAAATTAAAGGTTTTACTAACCAATGTCTTAAAGATACTTTCAAAAATTATTACATTAAGTTACTATTTTTAATATATTGAAATTCATTAAATTAATTAATAACTACTACGTTCAATTTAATATAACTTTTTTGTATAAATAATTACTTAATTAATATTAAACAGTGTCCTAAAAAAATTAATTAGTAAAATTTTTAAATTCAAATGCTAGGTAAAAATTGTTTAATAATTAAATATTTGAATTTTTATTGCTAAATTCCAACAACGAGAACTTTTTTTGAGTACTTTCCCCTTCAATTTGCAAGGATGGAGAAACGGAAATAGAGGTTGAAAAAATGATCATTAAAAATGCATGGACCATTTACCTAATTAGTCCTAAAGAAGAATTTCACAAAACTAAGTTAAACACATATTATTTCCGTAAAAACATTTTCAACTTTAATTTGTAGCATTTACTAATTCAATGATTTCAACATTTTATTCTTCATATATCCATGGAAAAATATTCTCCCATATATGTATGTAAATAAAAGATCAAAGCGAAAATGAATGAGAAATTAAATTATATATCATCATTCATATTTTTAAATTTCACAAATAATATTAATAAAGTGACATATATTTTGATATATTTAAAAAATAAAAATATTAATTTAAAATAAAAATAAAACATGTTACATTTTTTTAAGTTTTAATTTATTCGTAAATCTTGAAACATTTGTTTAATTAACTCATTCCAAGAAATATATTACGTATCCAAACCATCTCGAACTTGGAACCTTGAGGTATTTGTTAGTAGCATGCATATCATCTGAGTTTCATATTTAAAAAAAAAAATTTAAATCTGGTAATTTGTGTGTCAACTTTATCTTTTTTTATCTTATCGTATAATAATCGTGTTTAAAATATTTTATATTTATATAAATTATTTGATATATTAATAATTTATATTACATAAATTTTAATATACTCAAATTATTATTTCATGTTTATATTTTTTTATGTTATATTATACTTTGCATTAAATTTTAATTTTATATATATTTTACAATGAGAGAAAAATATGAAAAAAAGAAAAGAAGAAAAAGAGGAGGAGTAAACAGATAAACAAACAAAATTAGTTTGTTTTTTTCCTCGGCGCCCTTAGAAAGGATAAAATTAGGAAAGCCTTGTTCCCTACTTAACACCTTTTCTTTATTATATTTTATCCGCCTCTCTCCAAATCCAACTCACTCTTTCTCTTCTCTCTTTAGAAAAAAAAAAAAAAAAAAAAGAAGGGGACACTCTATTTTACAGCTCTCTCTGCCTCTCTTCTCATTTACACTTTCTTTTTTTCGATTATCTTAAAGCCCTTTCTTCAAATTTCTTTTTGGAGTTTAGGGTTTCGTTTTCGATACCCATTTCGGAGCTGTTTTTGCTTAGTAACAAGAAAAAAAAAACAGAGAGACACTGCTTTATGGATCCGGAAGCCGGGTCTATGACCCGGGAGTCTCGGCTGGTACTCTTTTTTCTTTCAAATTTTCGATTGTTTGGGATTTTGATGTTTGTATTTCTTGTTTTTTGTAACTGGTTACTTCTCTTTAATTATTATTTTTTTATTGTTGTTGTAGTTTTCTAATGTTTGTTAGTTTTGGGTTGTGTTTGTTTGCTGAGAAAATGTGAAAGAAGAGAATAGGATTTTTTTTTGGTTAATGTTGATGACATTTTTCATGTAGGTTTATTGAAAGTGAACTACATGTGATAAGTTGGCTGCGTTTACGTTGCGTTTTAAATTTATTTTTTTCATTTAAATTTCATTATAATTTTTTGTTTTATATTATTCAATTTTTTTTTTTAATTTGGTTTTTCTTGTTCGTTTGCTATTTCCTGCTAGCTATTAACATTATGTTTTTAATAAATGTTACACTTCTTTGAAAATTTTGGAGTTCCAAAATTAGTTAAAACTGTAATTTGCTTTTTTTTTCCCGCACGTCACTTGTTGACATGCTTGTTTCTTCCCCCTAGTGTTCCGTTTATTGACGATGTTTAGAAATCATAGATTCGGTGCAGCAGAAATGACTTTGATAATGACTGAGGAAACTCTAACATGTTTGATGCTTGTTTTACATGCAGAAATTTTACAAGACTACTTTATGTCTTGCTTATCAGAGTTTTGGTGTTGTGTATGGTGACCTGAGCACTTCGCCAATCTATGTTTACAAAAGCACGTTTTCGGGGAGGTTAAGACTTCATGAGGAAGACGATGAAATTCTTGGGGTACTGTCTTTGGTTTTCTGGACTCTGACTCTAATCACTCTATGCAAGTACATTATCTTTGTGTTAGGGGCAGATGATAATGGTGAAGGTGCTTTCAAAGACCTGCATATTTTATTAAATTGTTTATTGAGGAAAATATATCTGCACTTTGTAAGGATTTCCTGAACAAGGCCACATTCCCGCAGGTGGAACCTTTGCTTTATATTCATTGCTTTGCCGGCGTGCAAAGCTGGGTCTTTTGAGCGTCTCTGATGCACCTGATGATGACATATCTGCTTATAACTCTGGACTACCCAGGAAGGAGACTCTAGCTAGTTCTATTTTAAATGAGTTCTTTGATAAGCATCGTAGTTCTCGGATTGTGTTGCTTCTACTTGTGCTCTTGGGGACTAGCATGGTTATTGGTGATGGCATCCTAACCCCATCAATGTCTGGTATTATCTTTCTCTTTGGATGACTTGGAACTAGATCACCTTTATTGTTTTCAGAATGATGAATCTGGAAGTTAGATATTTTACAGAGCATCTGCTTTGCAGATGAACTGTATGAAATTGTATATGACTGTAACATGCTGATTGATGTCCAAATTACAAAAAGTTGCATCTTGTTACCTTATCTGTTACTTTTTCCTTCTCGTTTATGATCTACTCCTGCATTTACTAATAAAGTGCCTTTTTTTACACAGTTCTATCTGCAGTTAATGGCATCAAAATTAAGGCTACTGGCCTCCATGAGAGTAAGTCAAATTAGCATTTTCTATCTCCCTTTAGAATGTAGAATTCCTTTACTGTTGGTTCAGAGACACTCTAGTTGTTCCTAATTACATATATATCTACAAGCTAAGCCTTCCAGGCATTTTTGCAGTTACTAGTTGGAAATTTGCATGAAAGTTTATTGGCAAATTACTTTTGGACAGGAGTTTCCATAACGCCCTTTCCAATGGAGCTATTATAGTTGAGTTTCATCTGTGATCAATATTATTAATGCACGTCCTTAATTTAGCTTCTCTCATGCAGATTATACTGTGTTTATCGCATGTGTGATTTTGGTGGGGCTGTTCATACTTCAGCATTTCGGGACTCGTAGTGTTGGATTTCTTTTTGCTCCTATTTTGTTAGCATGGCTCTTTTGCATTAGCGTTGTTGGAGTTTACAACATAATACACTGGAACCCTCGTGTAGTCAATGCTCTGTCACCATATTATGTGTATAATTTTTTCAAAAAGGCTGGAAAAGACGGATGGAGTTCTCTGGGAGGCATTGTTCTTTGCATTACAGGTTTGTCTGTTACCCCTCTTGCTAAACCTATTTCGTTTAAGGTAAATTTTGATCAGAACAATGAATTTTCCTTCTTTCAATTTATCAGGTGCTGAGGCCATGTTTGCTGATCTGGGTCATTTTTCCCAACTTTCAATCCGGGTAAGTTCTTACCTGTGCTTGTACTTAAATAATTAGGAAATGAATTAGAATCATCCAAGGAATCTGTATGTGTTCCTATCTGCTTGTCTCAAATATTGTAAATGTCTTTGTGGATTTTTTTTTATCTCTCTCTTTCCTATCTTTTTTCGCTGGGTGGTTTATATCGATTAATTTGCCTACTTCTTATGTCAAAGCATGTCTTTAATGATCTGCTTTCTTGATTTCAATTAACATACGTTTCTGATGAACAGATTGCATTTACTGTTGTTGTGTACCCTTGCTTAGTTTTGGCATATATGGGTGAGGCTGCCTATCTGTCCAAGCACAAAGAAGACCTTCAGAAAAGCTTCTATAAAGCAGTCCCTGGTAAATTCAACGAACAAGTCTTGTAATATTTCATTGGAGAGTAGTCCATGCTATTTCTCCGTGAGTAAAGGGTGGTTTTGTTGTCTGCTGTGTTCGGTCACACAAACTTGTAAATGATATAGATTAGCAAGCAAAATTTTGAAGGTTTATGGCATGTAAGTCTGGATGAGTTTAAAGGATCAAGGCTGGTCTACTGATGAGTGAGAAAAAGGCGTCTGGTCTGCTTAAATCTTTCAATATCTGCTCCAATCAAATACTGTACATTTTTTTGGTTAATGATACTATTGCTTTTTAAGTATTTTGCTGGAATGGAGGAATCTTAATGATACTAGTAGAACTGAAAATAGGAGGTACTTTTTGCATTATTATAGGATAGAACATGGGGCTTGGGGCATATTCTCATAGCAAATTTCCCCCCTTCTCTGTGCAGAGGTTGTATTCTGGCCGGTGTTTATCATTGCAACGCTTGCAACTGTTGTTGGGAGTCAGGCAATTATATCTGCCACTTTCTCAATAATCAGCCAGTGTAGAGCTTTGAAGTGCTTCCCACGTGTCAAGGTGGTACACACATCAAACCACATACATGGGCAGATCTACATTCCGGAGGTGAATTGGATCTTGATGGTTTTATGCCTAGCTGTTGTGGCTGGGTATAGGGATACGGACATGATAGGCAACGCATATGGTACACTCTTGGGTGCTCAATCTCACATCCCTTTCTTCCTGCAGCTTACTAACATTCAACTTTCGACTTGTTGCTATTCTTGTGTTAGGTCTTGCGGTTATTACCGTGATGTTGGTTACCACCTTCTTGATGTTTCTGGTTATTGTTATGGTTTGGAAGAGGAATATTTTGGGAGCTCTAGCTTTTGTCATTGTTTTCGGATCTGTGGAGTTGTTTTACTTCTCCATATGCCTTAAAAAAGTTCATAAAGGGGGTTGGTTCCCTTTGATTTTCTCGCTAATAGTTCTGTCAATGATGTGCATATGGCACTATGGGACTCTAAAGAAACAGGCTTATGAGTCACACAACAAGGTTCGCTTGGACATGCTTCTAAGCCTGGGCCCAAACCTTGGTATAAATCGTGTTCCTGGAATAGGCTTAATCTACTCAAATGTGGCCACAGGGGTCCCCCCAATGTTTGCCCACTTTGTCACCAACTTTCCTGCCTTTCATCGGATCCTTATATTTGTTACTGTCCAATCTCTTACGGTTCCAAAAGTTCCTGCCAATCAGCGATTTGTCATAACTCGCATTGGCCCACCAGAGTTCCATCTCTTTCAATGTGTTGTTAGATACGGTTACAAGGATCAAAGGAAGGATAGTCATGATTTTGAGAATCATCTGATCGAATCTATGGTGGAGTTTTTACAGTGTGGCAACAGTGATAGCGAAGCCTTTGGAAGTGAATTTGCGAATCAGCAGCAATCAAGTCAACCACCAGAGGATGTTACTGCTTTGAGGCTTGAGCATGGAGTTATTACTGGATCGAGCAAGAAAACAGTGAGATTTCGAGGTGTGGGATGTAGCAAGGAATTGGAGGATCTTAAAGAGGCAAGGGAATCTGGTCTGGCATATATGATGGGTAGCACTTATGTTTTGGCAACTGAAGCATCTTCATATTGGAAGAAGTTTATCATAAACATTGTTTACGGGTTCTTGAGACAGAACTGCCGGCACCCAGCAACAGCACTCGGGGTTCCACACGTCTCTCTGATAGAAGTCGGAATGGTTTATCGAGTGTAAATCGAGTCACACAAATTTTAAACATTGTTATAGTTTTAACAAGTTGATAATTGCTTACACCTGCTGTTCGACGGTATAGAATCAAAATGGAAAGGGTTTGCTGATGCAAAAGAGTCCGCTGGGCACTACTTTGAAGCTGCAAATAACTAATAATCCAACTAACTGCCTGATTTTAACACTACCTGTAATTAAGGCATGTAATTTTAGAAACACTTACATACAGTTTTACTTTGATTTGGGGGTTTTACAGATTTAGCCTCTTGGGTATACACAAACATGTAATCAAATTTTCTCGAAGTGTCATTCTATGATTCTATCTCGCTGCGACTTTCCTATCTTTCTGTAGCTATCTCTTCTACTGTTTAATCCAAAGTTCTTGCAGTATTAAAGGATTAGTAAACATCAGCAACCGTAGCTGATCTGTTTGCAGGCATCATAAAACAACAGGATAAAACTGGGTTTAAGAAGAGAAAATTCACATCAAAAGTTTAAACTAAATTTGTGCAAGAGAAAATAGATCTATAGCTGCTATAAAATCTTATTGATTTATGTTTTCAGCCCATATAATATACACCAACACAAACATGTCACAATTTCACACTGGTATAATCAACAAAAAAAAAAAAAAAACAACAAACAATCAACTTGTCTAAAAGAACCCAGATGTAAAATCCGATCTTCTTGGACTTCAAACATTGGCTAAGTTGTCGGGCTTGGCGTGTGGGTGAGGAGGAGGAGATGGGAAAGTGGCGGTTTTTGCTGCGCCTGGTGGAGGAGCTGGGACCCCATAAACCTGAGGGTTGGTACGGAAGTCTTGTCTCCCTTTAGATCTTCCAAAGTAGAAACATCCAACACCGAGAAATATGCAGAAGATAATTAGTGGCAGAGAGATGACTACAACCATACCCATCTTCTATTAAACTCTTCCCAAATTTTCAATTTCACTGTGTGTTTGTAAAAATTGTTGTTTTCTTTTCTCGTGTGAAAAAGGAGATAGGGAACAACATTTATAAAGAGGTTTTGGCTTCTTAAACAATGGGTTTTTGCCAACGGTCCGCAGCTTTAACGTTCAAGCCTCCAACGGCTACTTTTTGTTTGGTCGGCAAGTGAGCAAAACTGAAGTCAGGACTGAGTTCACTTCCACCGTGAATTTAGCATACAGGTTGTGGACGTGCCGGAGTGGTTATCGGGCATGACTAGAAATCATGTGGGCTCTGCCCGCGCAGGTTCGAATCCTGCCGTTCACGGTTTTCAATTTTTTTTTCCTTTTTAATCTGATATGGTTGTAATTAGTTTCGATTGCAATACACCCTTGGTTTGACGGCAACACTAACCCCCACGGACAAGTTTTAAACAACGTTGAAGCCATTTTATTGCTTCAAATATATAATGAGGAGGGGTGAATGCAAGATATATATGAGGACTAAGGTGGTGGTGGAGGGGTGGCTGCGGCCCCATCAGCAACTGCAACCATCGTCTCTGTGACTGAGGATTAAAGCCAAGTTCTTGAGCAGCCATAGCTTGACCCTCTTGTATCCCTTTTGTTCCTCCGCATTGCATAGCAGATTAGCAACAAAACATGAAATGATGAAGAAAACCACCACGGGAAAGTGAACAACCACCACATATCCCCATATTTTCCAGTCTTCTCTGTTTTCCAGGAATATCTTTATGTATACGATAATGAAAATTTCCCCTTTGAGCTGCCTTAGCTCTCTCTTTGGACCAAAGGATATCTAACTTCAGCTATTATGTAACTAATTCTGTCATTTTCTTAAATCGTGTATGTCTACTATGGGAACAGTGAGCTCAAAGGAAATTGCATGCACTTGCTCTTTTTTTTTTTTTTTTCCCAATGTTCTTACAAATAAGTATATATATATATATAAAACTATTCTGGGAACAATTTATTAAATATTTATATGATTTTATAGCAAAATGATTAGGAAACTCAATGCTGGAATGGACATATTAATCAAATTCTTTCTAAAACCCTGCCCTTCCCTTGTGGCGGACAGGAAACTGGGTTGAATAATATTTTTATCACCTGCCAAACAACATGCTTAAAGTATTTAATTAATTAATGCAGGTTTTGCACCAAAACAAAAAATCAGGGTTCGGTTTTGTTCAATCTTGACTACATTTTTTGATCTCAATCTGTCTGCTTTTGCAGCCAAGTATACCAGGAAGAAATTGGTCCTAGCAAATATTCCTGATCATGATGATCTCACTAAACTTCATAGCGAATTCAAATTAAAAAACTATATTATTCAAAGAATTAACTAAAATGGTTTGTTCTTCTTCTTCCAGGAAGGTTGACAAGGTGAAAGTCGTAGACAAAGCTCCAGCTTGACTTTCATAATAATGTAGGACCTAACAGAGGCATGCACTATTCACAAATTTTCATTTATACTTAGAAATGCATCCCCTTATGGTAGAAATCCAAAATAAAATTTCCATTCGCTCATTCTACATGTATAGATTTAAGTTAGTGATGAACTGATTATTTTAACTACGAAAGATAGCAAAGTTCTGTCTCAATGAGATCGATGCAAGGACATAAACCTCTTACCTTCCTTCAATAATGTCACTGAATTCAGTGACATTTACTGCAGAGAGAATTGGTGCAGTCCCTTCGCCTGGGATATACCTGTTCTGATTATGGTTCTCATTATTCTCAGATGCAGTGCATGTTCGTGTATCCGCTGTCACAAAGCCACCTGTCGAGAACTAGAAATGAAAAAAAAGATTGCTAATTCTTCACTCATTCGAGAAGACAGATTTTATCCTCCTCCAAGCTATTATCAGAGTTTGGTCTACCGCTGAGAATCTCCAAAGCAACAATACCAAAGCCAAAAACATCAGCATTCTCGGTGAGATGCCCACACATTGTGTATTCTGGCGCCAGGTAGTCACTTCCGAGATAATTGAATCACATTTTGTGAGTGTTGATCCAGAAAATTCCTATATTTATTTACTTGGTTACAGAAACTGTGGAATTAAATAATTCAAATAGAAGTAAGGTCTATTCTAAATTTCTAAGCCTGCAAGCCATTAAAATTAAGTACATGAGGCAAAAACTGAAATTAGCACTGTCAGGCTTGTTCCTCGCCAACAATTACATAGTCATTAATTAGAAAAAAAAATTGGGATGGGAGTTGGTAATAATTTAAAACCTTCCTTCAATATGTTGAATTAGCTATAGTTATTCAAGCCCTTCATTTTCTCTAAAATATTTATATCCGACATTTGTGACTGCTACATTTTTTGATATGAGTAAAAGAATATAATCCTTCAAATATATTTAAAAATTAAAAAAATTAAATATACTAACATTATATATATATATATATATATATTCTTATTCAACACTCACCCTCAATCCAAGTAAACATAAGTCATTAGTTGTTTCAAGTACAAAAGAATTATTGATGTTTACTAGCGTAGTATAAATGTGTTCAGTATCTAAGAGGATTATACATAAGATGCAAAAAAAATAAGACATTAAGAAGACCTTCTGAACTAAAGTCTAAAAGAGGGCTACATGGCTCCCGCAGCCCAGGCGCTGATCTGTGTTTTGTTGTCATCATATAGCTTTGCCAACACAGTTGTGCATCAAGTGGAATACTGCACACACACACACACACATATATATATATATATATATGTGTGTGTGTACATACACGAGAAGGAAAGATTTATTTATATAAGTATCAAATATTTTAGTTTATTTTCTTTGAGCATTTATTCAAGGGTTGAAAGAAAGCTAAAAATAATGATGGTTGACTTGGTAATTAAACATTGAATAAATGCTTATTAATGATTAAAAAAATATAAAATTAAAAAATTTTACATTAGTGGATTTCTTTTTATATATATATGAATAAATATTTGATATATTGACAGTGGAGTTCTTTAACTCCACATGAGAGTTAAAATATTTTTATATATCTTGAATATATATTTAAATTAATAAAAACTAAATAAACAGGACACAAAATAGTGTTTTTACCATCTATACTTGTGGAGTTAAAAAACTCAACTACTAGTGTACCAAATAGTTATTCTCTATATATATAAATTATCGATTTATATGATATAAATATCGAATCAATTAAAAAATTTATGTTATATGCATATTAAATTAAAGAAGATTATAATGGATGGGCACATGAAAAAAATGAAAATGCAAAAATTTATTATCATTAAAATACCATTGAAGCTTAGAGAATTTACTAATTAACTAAGGTTTAAAATAAATGCATAATAAAAATTATTATATTTTTACTCTTTTGCCATTATTTTTTTACTTAACACCTAACAATATCATAATGATAAAAAATAATTAAAATATAATAAGAAAGATATAATATAACAAATAATATTAAAATAATACGAATATATCAATATATCAACATCTATATAATACTATTAATTAATGTATTAAATGTTATATAAATATAAAATATTTTAAATATAATTATCATATAATAAAATATATAAACATAATATTGATACATTGAATAGCCGAACGTGCAATTTTGTTTTTGGGTTAACTAATTAATCCATAAAAAGCCCGTTAGACTTGAATTATATGCGAAGGGAAGTGGCCCTTACCATCTCATCAACCTAACTAGCAATTCAACAATTAAATGAAAGTAAAAAGTCATCGTATATGATTGCGGAGATATAGAATTATAGAGGGACCGGAGAGAGAGAGAGTACCTTCAGATAGATCGGTGGCAGCATTCTGAGTCTGAGCATTGGAATCTTCGGGGCAAGCAATAAAGAAAAATAAAGAAGAAGAGCAAGCAACAGTTGGAAGAAGATGGCGGCTTCCCACTCAAAATCATTATATTTCTTCTCATTTCTTTCGCCTATAGAATAATTAGTCGGACTCTCTTTATATGTATCTACATATGCAGTTGGTCCGCAATTAATATCTAGCATTGCATTGCGAATCTGAAAGCAACTACGAGCTAGGATGGAGCTACGTGGTCAAATATGGACTTATTTATTGTTATTGCAAGTGAGGTACCTTTTCTGTTGTGTTGGTTTGAGGCACGAATGCTTGCCAAATGACCGGTGTCACCGGACAAGAACCCAAACTCCACGCAATTGATACCAGTACTTGGCCCAATTCAAAGCTAGTTCCTAGTTCCGACGATGAAACTTACCATTTGTAGAAGGACACGGTGCACCATCCCGCGCCCATTGATCAGCAGTAAATGCCCAGATCGCTAGGTCGGACCGAGATATTATGGCTCAGTGTATAAAATTAGGATAACAATTGAACTGACAAAAATTGTATAGAATAGATGAAAAAAATTATATATATTTTAATTAATGAGATTTAAATATTTAATTTTTTTAATTTTATTTTAAAGATCAGTTAAATGCATATTTTTATTGGTTTTGGTTATAGTCTATCTTTCTTTTACATTAAGCTCAGTGTTTTAACATTAAAAAAAAATATTAAACCTGTCGGTTTTATGGATTCAACCAATTGAATCAAAACCAAAAATCCGACAGGATCAATCGTTGCTGTCTAATTTTTTTTAACCTTGTCTGCACACGGTTTGGATAGGGAATAAGCAGCAGGAACTTGTGAGGTTCTGAACCAAGCTGATTTGGAGCAAGTATTTTAATGAATAAAGCGTTTCTTATCTTTCTCAAAACTGAATTGTTAGCTTTCAAGCTAGAGCCCTAAAGAGAGAAATTTAATCTGAAATTACATCTATAAAGACAAAAACCGAAGCTGTGGACATTATTGCGTATTTCAGCACCAGAAGTTCAATTATTGAAAAAATCATTTGTTGTAGACAAAGGGGTGGGCTAGCCTACCTAGCATACTGAGACACGCTTCAACTAAGCAAAAGAAAAAAAAAAAACTGTTAAATTAAATTGGTCGATGATGCTCCCACTTCTTTTTCCCCAAGGACAAGTTTTAAACAACGTTGATGCCATTTTATTGCTTCAAATAGATTGGACTGGGATGATGATGATGATGAGGAGGAGGAGGAGGAGGAGGAGGAGGTGGTGGTGGTGGTGGAGGGGCGTCTGTGGCCATAATACCTTCACTGCAACTATTGTCTCTATAACCGAGTATTAATGTCTAGTTCTTGAGCAGCTATTTCAAGCCTTTCTTGTCTCCCTTTTTGTTCCTTCCCATTACATAGCAACCAAAGAAGGAAAAGATGATGAATAAACCATGATGGGAAAGTGAAACAACCAAACCAGCGCATATCCCCATTTTTCCCAGTCTGCTCTCTCTTTGTCTTCCAGGAAAATCAGGGTTCGGTTTTGTTCATTCTTGAACTTAATTTTTTGATCTCAATCTGTTTGCTTTTGCAGTCAAGTATTCCAGGAAGAAATTGGTCCTAGTAAATATTCCTAGTCATTATGATCGCACTGAACTTCATAGCAAATTCCAATTCAAAAACTATGTTATTCAAAGAATTAACTACGATGGTTTCTTCTTTTTCCAGGAAGGTTGACAAGGCGAAAGTCGTCGACAAAGCTCTAGCTTGACCTGCTAACCTAACAGGGGCATGCGCCATTCACGAGTTTTCAGTTATACTTTGTGTACTCATACTTACGGTACCAATCCAAAATAAATTTTCCTATCTCTCATTTTATATCTATATATCTCTAAGTTAATGATTATTTTAACCACAAAAGATAGCAAAGTTCTGTCCTAATGAGATCTATGCGAGGACATAAACCTCTCACCTCCCTTCACTAATGTCACTGAATTCAGTGACATTTACCGCAGAGGGAATTGGTGCCGTCCCTTGGCCTGGGATAAACCTGTTCTGATTATGGCTATCATTATTCTCAGATGCAGTGGATGTTTGCGTATCTTCTGTCGCAAAGCTGCCCGTTAAATCCTTAAAATCCCAGTCGGTAAGTAAACTTGGTCGTGTTATAGCACCGCTCACTTCGATATCTCCAGCAAGCATAGCAACTACACGGGACATGGGTGGCCGCATTGATGGCGATCCCTGACTGCACAAAAGTGCCACTCCTACCCCTCGATATTAGTAATGTTAAATTATTTTATAATATTTATTTATTATTTAGTAATTTTATATTTTTTATAAGAAATTTTTTAAAAAAAATTGGTAATTTAAAATTATTGAAAATATTAAATACTTAGTTGTTAAAATAATATATATTTTATAATTTTTTAACAGTATTAATTTAAAATATCAGTGATCTCAAAATGCATAACTATTTTCTATAATCTTTATATACTTTTGAGTAATTATTAATATACTTTGTCAATAATTTTTTTAATGAAAAACTTGATCAAATTAAATAAAAAATTAATATAAAATAATAAATATAGAATTATATCTTAGATTTATAGTTTATTCAATGATGATGGTTTGTACAATCAATAATCCTAAAAAGTTTTTGTTATAATATTTATTTAATATTTAGTAATCTTAAACATGCTTAAAATTATGTAACAATTGATCAGTAATTTACAATAATTGTAGTTATTATATTCTTCAATACAAATAATTGTAACATCATTTTTAATAAAATAAATCAATTTTTATTCTTCAATATTAATGTTTTTTAAAACTATTGACTCTCTTCTTGTAAAAATATTTTACAAACAAAATATTTCAAAAAAAATAATAATAGAATGAATTAATTAACTCAAGTTTGCTATGAATAGACATGTTAGAAATAAAATAAATTACAGATTTGAATAAAAATTGAAAAATAAAAAGTACAATATATAAATGCAATTTATTTAGCAATACATATGATCTAAATCTAAAAATAAATGTTAGTATAAAAATATGTCTTTGATATAAGAATTTGAAAAATATCAATATCAGATTTTCTATATTTGAACATCAATTTAAGCTTATGAGAAATTATATTTTATAAAACAAAATTTTATTCAAGTATTGCTGGTAATGAGTAGAGTTGTATAAAGTAATTTTAAAATTTATAGTTAGAGAAATCAATTATTATTATCATCAAACATATATATATATGTATATGCATTATGAAAATTAAGCATATAATATACGGTAACACATATATTGCTCTATAAAATTTTCATAGTTTATAAATTAATTTAAATAAATAAAATAAATATATGTTTGAAAACTTATGAGTCATTTGCAGATATTAAAAAATATAAAAATAAATTATGTTCATTTGTTTTGTACATCCATGTATATCTAAAGTAATTTATTTGTAAATCATAAAGAGAAAAAATTTAAGTGTATATAGCTGACTTTGGTAAAATAAAAAATTGCATATGATAAATTATTTTATTATTATAATTTTATTTGAAGATAGCATACATTAGTATTAACAACATATATAAATAATTTTTTCCAATATATTTAATATAGTTCGCTGACTATAATTGATTATTTACAATTTTATAAGGTTTTTGAAACTTACATTGGTTTGTTAATTTACATTAGTTATTTTATTTCCTCATGATTCCAGTTTAGAGTAAATAGTATATTTTAATTAAAATAGTTAATTTTATGTGCACTTTATTTTAAAATATTTAGTTAATTTAAATAAATTAATGAAAATTACATATTTAAAAAAAGAGAGTTTATTAATTTTAAATTCATTTAATATTATGCAGACTCTATTTTAAATATTTATTAATTTAAATTTAAATAAATTAATAAAATTATATACCTAAATAGAAAAATTTTATTTATTTTAAAGTAAATTAATATAATGTGGATTTTCTTTTTAAATATATATTAATTTAGAATTTTAAATTCATTTAATATCATGTCAACTCTATTTTTAAATATTTATTAATTTAAAGTTAAATTGAATTTAATTAACAAAATCACATATTTAAGTCTGAGAATTTTATTAATTTTAAAGAAGATTAACATCCTCAATTTTTAAATATTTATTAATTTAAATTTAAATAAATTAGTAAAATTACATATTTTAATAGGATAGTTTTCTTAATATTCAAATTTTAAAAAATATTTT
>JBBYHM010000004.1:4606945-4631033 GCA_038381775.1 Adansonia rubrostipa | reverse complement strand
GAGGTTCTTTTGAAAAGATCAAAGACTTCTTAGACAAAAGGTTCCTACTTACTAATGCCAACAAGTTAATTAAAAAGATACTTTGTACTAGTATTTCTGCAAAACCAACGGCAACAAGCAAATGCCTTTGGCATGTCTGAAACCAAAAGGTACCTATGACTGACGGTTACGTTTCACAAAGAATTATCATGTTAAAATTAATAACAAATTCGTATAATAATATTTTAAACTTGTGTTTAGTTGTATTATGTTTGCACTTATCAGCCAAACTAATATTGGGATACGATTATAGGAACTAAACTAGTAGTAATAGACAAAGAAACCCACCACTTCGAAAACAAAACCCAAAACTTACCTGCGACTTTTGGCGGAGAGCCGATCGAGAAAGATCAGAATTTGTGCTACTGAGTTAACATCATAATTAGTTGGATAGTTTTATATATAGATATATGTATATGTATATATAGATAAAGATAGATGGATAGATAAATAGATGAAGATGATCTTGATACGGTGTTTCTTTCGTTAATTTGTTTCTTAATAATTACTTTCTCTGCAGCACTTTTCTACTAAATTATGGGCTTCAAGTTGCATGCATAGTTTTGGATTTGGCGAGGACATACGTATATAAAAGGAGATCGAGACAATACCTTCAGAAGGATCGGTGGTGGCATTCTGGGTGGCATTCTGGGCATTAATGGATTTGCCGCACGAAAAGAAAGCAACGAGGAAAAAGCAGATGGAAGAACACAGTGGTTTCAGCCTTAAAATCATTTGTTTTTTTTTTTCTCCCTTCACAAACAGAAAATTGGATGACTGATCCTCATCCTCACCCGCTTATATTAACATCTAGTTGTACGGATACACGAACGCAATGACTCGGATGCCCCTTAGTCTTGGTCAACTCATAAATAATCCAAGAAAGACTCTTATTATAACTCTTTGCTCAATATAGAAAGAACCTAAGAAAAACTCTTATTACATATTAAATGGTCATTGCATTTTAGGTATTGATTTTATTTTATTGACTTTTGTCAACCTTTTGTGTCCCCGTAGCTTTCGTCCTTAATTTCTTGAGAGAATTCTTAAAAAAAATAGTGGAATGATAATTTAAAAAAAAAAAGTGAAACAAAAAAATAATTTTAAAGAAATAATAATAATAATAATAATAATAATAATTAAAATCATTAAAAAGAAATAAAAATTATTTTTTTATTTTTTATTAATAATTTCAGTAATTTTTATTTCTTTAAAATTACTTTTTTAATTTTATTATTTTTTAATAATTACCTATTATTTTATTTTTTTAGAATTCTCCCTAATTTCTTCGCAACGTTGGATATAAGCCCACCACTGACTTCAGTTGGCATAAAGAGGCAAAAATACATTAAAAGTTTTTGTGCAAGTATGTCTTTTAATTTTTATATTATTAAATTTAATATTTTAATATTTATATTTTTAATTATTGTAAGTAAAAAAATTATTTAAATATTAATAAAATATTAATATATTATATGATGTAAAATTTTAAATTTTATTTAGAAATAAATTTAGGTTATGAAGTAGAGTTTGATATTTTTTTATAAAATTTAAAATTTTATATTATGTTATAGTCAATATTTATTGCATTTAAATAATTTTTTAACATTATTAATTTTTTTATTTAATATAATTTAAAAAATACATAAATAAAAATATAAAAATATAAATATTTGTTTTACTAAAGTACAGGGACCATATCAACTTTTACGGCAGAAAGCTGTACCGCTGCTCCTTCAAGCAAGTTGGTACTGCCCTCTTTTGGATAGGCAATTACTGTCGCGCATGAACCTTACCTTTGCTTGGATCAGAGCTTTATTCCACTTCCAACCTCCAAAATTCAATTTTTCATTTCTTTTTAATGGTAATTAAACATAAATGCTATTGATGGACCGTAGGTGAAAAGATACATCTTTATTTTATTCCAAAGTTTCTGTAAGTTTGATGGTCGATTACATCAAAGTCCACTTTTAGCCTTTAATATTGACATTGGAAATATATTAAGGCTAATATGTACCTTTCGAATTAAAATCAAATTATTTTATTATAACTAGATACATGCACTCCTTGCACAGGGGTGAAGAATATTTATTTTGAAGAAACTATATATAAACAGGTAATTTTTAAGAAAAAGCTTTTAGGCAATAGGGTAGTTTTCAAGGAAGAAAGTGAATAATTTTTAAAATATATATAAGAATAAAAAAACATAAATACTTTTATTATATTAATGTTTCACTTATTGTAATTTATTGATTCTTATATATTTTTTATTGATTTAGTGTTACTTAATTTATGACACCAAACTCAATCAAGCATTTTATTATTAATATAGATTATTAAAAATTTCAATTTTTTATTTTCATTTAATGGAGCCTTTAATTAGGTGAAAGTTAATTAACAGTTGTCATGCACAAGTATGTATATGATTAATTTTTTATTAAATCAAAAGTTTAATTAAATTAAACATATGTTTGAAAATTCAATTGAGTGAAAATATGTTTTTAAGACCTCAATTAATTACAATAAAATAATAGAACTCAAATAATTATTTCATAATAAGTAAAAGTATTGTAAATCATGAATTAAAAAATCAAAGCGGATTGTTCAATTAAATTGAAAATTAGAAGTTTAATTGGTTCAATACATAATAAAAAATCGGGTATAGCTTGAATTGATAAAAAATTAATTTAATCAATAAAAAATTATTAAAATTAAAAAAATTGGTATGATGTATAATTTTTTAATTAACAAAATTTGAATCTTTAACTTCTTAGTTTTGCATTAAAAATTATATCATTTTATCAAATTAAATTTATTTAAAAGTTAATTTTTAAATATATTTTTTATTAATTCGGATCGAATCAAAAATAAACTTAATCAGAAATTTAAAATTAAAACACCAATTAACATTTCTCTTTAATGTATATATTGATATAATTTTGTGTTTCAATTAACATTTCCCTTCAATGTATATATTGATATAATTTTGATACTTTAAAAAAGAAAAAAGATAACGTCTAAACGTGAAACATTCTTCAAAGATTTGGCCGCGGCGGCCACTTTTGGAGTGGGGTCAGTCTTAGTGGCAGTTTCAATCCGCCAACAAAACGTTTTTTCCTTTTTTTTTTAAAAAAAATTTTTCGTCTTTTTAAAGCCAATCATAAATAATTTTTATGATTAATTCGACGCCCTCACAGTCCGCACTCTCACGTTGAAAAAAGTCGTCTTTTATCCAACAAATATTGGCCACCTGTTTCACATCACGTGAAAACTGCAACTTTTGTGTGGATGCTTTTCCATGCTGGCGGCTAAGGAAAAAAAAAGTTAATTATAAAATTGGTCTTATATTATACTATTTCTCTTAAATAGATGTTTAAATTTTTTTTTTATTTAAATAGATATTTTAACTTTTATTTCATTAAATATTTTATCACATTTCTTCAGCGCTGTTAAAAAAGTTGACATAGCATTTTTTTAGTCAATTATAGTATGTCACATCAGCAAATATAAGAATGACTTTTTTAATTCATTTGATTTAAATTGATTATGAGGTTGACAAGAAAATAGTAGTAAAATTAAAATTATTGGTTGTAATAATAAGATTGTATATTATAATAATGAAATTAAAATAGTAATAAAATATGTGTGTAGATTCAATCGTAGTGATGATAGTAAAATAAATTATAATATAAAAGTAAAATAATCATAAATGATATTAAATTAAAATGTGTATATATTAATATCAAATAAACTTAAATTGATCCAATAATATTAAAATAATTAATTTTATTTGTTTTTAATTTGTAATTTAATTTTATACATTACTATAATTTAAGAGAGTTAAAATCATGGTATTATTTTTTATTTTTGTACACATCAGTTATTAATTACAAATTTTTAAAATTAAGAGACTCATTTTTTGTTTTAAATTACAATAGTGTAAACTCACAAAAAAAAACAAATTAAAATTTATCTCCATAAAATATTTGAAAATTTAGTTTATTTAAATTTGATTTATTACCCGTTTTAATCACTAAAAAACTATAAATAAAATATTATATATTTAAGTTGCTTATATCCACCGCTACTCATCTATATATATTACTTTATTAATATATATGCATTAAAAATATATAATTTTTTTTAAATATATATAATATAATAAATAAAATATAATTTAATCACTTAAAATTTTTATTGAAAATCCGCCATTGCTCTTAGTCTTCGTCAACCCATAAAGGATCCAAGAAAAACTCTTATTGTAAGTCTTGCTCAATATAAAAAGAATCCATGAAAAACTCTTATTATATATTAAATGATCATTTTTATTTTAGCCATTGATTTCATTTCACTGACTTTTGGTAACCAATTATGATTGTATGTTTGTCCACGGCATGTAATTACTATAACTAGGAGCCCACCATTGACTTACTTTAGTAGCCAGAAAGCTGTACGGCTGTTCGTGTGAGCAAGTTCGTAGTGCCGTCTTCGGATGGGGAATTATTATTGGGCATTAACCTGGGCTTTGCTTGGATTGGATTGGAGCTTTATCCAACTTCCAACTTCAAATTTTCATTTCTATAATTTTTAATGGTAAAAATTATTGCCACCGACGTATCCTAGGTGAAGAAATGGATTCATTGTTTATATACCACAGTTCCTGCAAGTTGGAAGGCGAATTATATATAGTTATTTTTTAACGAATAGTTGTCACACACAATCACGTGACCTATATAGTTATTTTTTACTAAATCAAAAGTTTAGTTAAGGTAAATGGATGTTTGAAAATTCAATTGAGTAAACTCAATTAATTATTTTTATTTTTATTAATATAAAAAGAGTTATTAAATTTAGTATCACAATTTAACTCAGTCATTTTTTTTATCAAAACATTTTAAAATATAATTAAAAAGTAATAAAAATAAATAAATATAATATAGGCGTGTTTTGATATTTTATTTTATTTTTACATTTTTTTAAAATTCAAAAACTACTCATAACCCTTAAAAATAACTACCTATATTAATAAAAAAATTTAATTTATTATTTATTTTTAAACACTCACAAAGTGAGTGTAATCAATTCTAGTATCTAATAAAATAGTATTTTTTTAATAATTATTTAAATTTAATCCGAGCAGTTAAACTGCATAGATTAGTCCTGATTAATGAGCAAAGTAATTGAATAATAAAATAACTTAATGGTAATCATTTCATGATATAAAAACTGAACTGTAATAGCATTGTCAAGTGACTGATTATATCTATAATGCTAAAGCAAAAAATAATAATAATTAATTACAATTATTACTTATCCAATCATTCATTCTAATTCAATGATTTATATATGATTATTTTGTCAAAAAACTTGATTTGAATAACGTATCTTATTTAAAAAAATAAGAGGGTACAATTAAGGCTTGAAAATTGCATAGAACTCTAATTTAATCTAATTAATTTAAGTGATTATTTAAAAAAATGACATCTCGCTTGTTTGAGTATCAGCAATCTTATTTTTTTTTTTTTGACATAACAAAATTTAGAAGGATGATTAATTTATTCAAAAATTTTTTTTTTTTGTCAAAGTGTAATTTTCACCTGATGTAATTCAAACGATTATTAAAAACGTATCCCTTTACGTCGACACATGGACGGCGAAACCAGATGGGGTTGAATCTACAAAGCTAAAGCCCCACCAAATGAAAAGGTTGAGCTAAGTTGCAAATTTCTCAAAAACTCAAGCGCGGGGGATTATGGCTGCCTACCTAAGTACATCATGATGAAAGAAGATAACACGAGCTGCAATAGTGTACCATGTTCTTTCTATATTGGCGGCTGACCATAGACTTTCTCCACGACTCAGTTTCCCATTATATGGATTCCTTTTAATTGAACAAGAGTGGTATTAATCGGACAATTAAACCTTTGACCAGTGTTTAAATATTTGACAATCCGCCCCTACGAGGCGCGAATTTGCCTGCTTCTTTAGTCTTTTTAGTTGAAATGAGGGGAAATATCCTCTGCATTTCTTTTCTTTTTTTTTTTTTTTTTTCACATTTTCTACTAAAAAACCACTTCAAAACTGTTCTTAAAAGGAATGGTTTTGATTTTTTTATTTAAATTCCTTCCATCCTGAATGAATATTGCAGGCAACTTTTTTAAAGGAGTGCAGTTTTTTTCTAGCAGTCCCTTACCTCGAAAGGACACACTTCTAGAGAGGGAACAGTAGAAAGATAGAGGACTTCTTTGCAAAAATGGGGCAAGCAATGGCCCATTGCTGATTGTTTTTTTCAGCTGCCACCGCCTTATCTTGGACGCCAGCTTGATGAAGATACTAATGGTTGTTTGGTTTTTTGCGGTTGAAATTGGGCTTAAACCCTCGTCTATGAAAAAGGTATTTTAAAAATAAAAGAAAACGATAGGAAAGAAAGCTTAAGCCATGGTATAAGAATTTTGAAAAACAACATTCAGGTTATGGGCAGACGAGGAAACGTCATAACTAGATTGTGGCATCGTGCAAACCTATTAATTTTAGGTACAACATGAATTGAAATAAAAAAATAAAATATGATATAATAAAAAATAACATAATTTTACAAATGTATAATTATTAACGTGTATAAGAGCATATAACACTCAGGCACAATTATTGAAAAAATTAAAATAAATATTATATAAATATACGGATTACAAGATACTGCTGCTTCTATCCACAAAGTATAGCCGCTGGGCGCTTGAGTGATCCTGACCAGGTTGGCTTGGTTTGATCCAATCTTAGGATGTGAATATGATTCAATTTGCGTACCTCAAAAATAGTAAAAACCTAACTACATCATTTTCGCACTCAAATTCTCCTGGATCGACACATCAGATAGATGTAAAATTACCATTCATAACACAGATTTTCCATTTCTACATTCGAAATCTCATTTTCAGAAAAAGTTAGCTTCTCGGGCTTGAACTTTGAACAATATACTTTTAAAAGCTCAAAATGCTTGCACACAATGTCCGCTAACTAGGAATATCATTATCATCGGATTGTCACAGAACATCATGCTTACGCACTTTGAGCGCTAAAAAGTAGAGCAAGCATATGCGTTCACACGAGCCACACTGCTCGGCGTAATCACTGATGTCGCAGGCCCAGGTCCAGTTCTGCAGTATTTATCCTTCGTTTAACATGGCTTGAAAACAAATGCCCAAATAAGCATTCAGAATTTCATATTCAGAATTTCATTTTCGTCGACTTCCTCCTACAAGGAAATAATCAAGTACCTGCACGAAATTTAGGTGTAGAACTTTCCCAGTAGTGTTGTATTATCTCAAAGAGTTGTTGGTCTATTGTCTGATTCTTTACATCTCTATGATTTTTGTTATTTCGGTATCAATATAATTTCTGCTCTTAGGGAAGCTTCAATGGTCTACAGGTGTTTCATTACCTACCATCTACTTCTTTGACGTGTTTCATTACCACCTAATGTTTTCTGTTAACAAAACATATTGGTTCACGACAGTACGACATAGTTGAATGTTGAAAAAAGATTTCTGTGGACTGCATGGTCTTGTGTAAGCACATGCACATAAGTACATTACATGTTTCATACCATCTTAGAACTAATCAACCAACAAACAGAAACTTCATCCTTTTCAACCAAAAAAAAAAAGGAAAATAACAGAAAAAGGATATTATCGTACCGTATTTTCACGACAAAAACAGCTATGACCGCCTCCAGGTTGTTTTGGATAACTAAGTGAGAGTTAACATTTTGAAAGATCTATTTTTAAATGCAAAAAATCTTAACGATAATAATACGTGTTTGGCGTTCCTGGGCTGTTAATAAGGTTAATAATTCTGTTTATATAATGGGTGCTTCGATTTTTTGAATTGCGAAAATTATATATAATGGCTTTCATAAAAACATTTTTTAAGGATCGTGGGCACTTGTAGGCTGAATTTCGGATAGTAAATGGGCTTCTAATTGGGGCATGGGAAGTAAGGCCTTTCCGTTTGACATTGATGCTTATTATTAGGCTTGACAATTCGTGAATATGTGTTATATTTAAATATTTTATTATAAAATAATTATATTTATTTAAATTAATTTATATAAATTTAGATACGTTAATAATTTATATTATATATATTCAGTCATTAAAAAAATCAGTGACAGAAATATTTCACGCAGATATTTATTTCTGACATAATTTTCCATTGAAATTGTTTCATAAAAAATAATCAAAGAAAATATTATCAGCAATAGAATTTCCGTCGAAAAAATCTTTTCTGATCGATTTCCGTTTATTTTTTACTGAAAATTTCATAAAAAATAAATCTTTTTCTTATAGTGTATGATCATGACAGAAAAAATTAAAAATTTGTTTAAAAATTCAAATAAGTGAAAATTCTTATAAAAAATTAATAATATATCAAAATCTTTAACTAACCGATGTATACCAATAATTATCGGTACAATAAATATAAAATCAAATGATAAAATACTGATATTATTTTATTAAAACTGATATATATCGACATATACGACTAATACGAGTACTATCTAAACGAGTCAAAGTGCATTTTTCATATGGTGTTCAACCTGATATGCATATGCATGTCTTTGTTTTCGGTTTTATTGAGTAAATAAAATATTGCCCTATCATTTGTTACTGTAGACTATCTTGAAGGCTAGCTTGACCCGCGCTTCCATTTATATTTCATCCTCCACCATTCCACTTGCCAAAAGCTCTTCCTAATTATGTCAGCGCAACACGGGACAAATATGTCTTTTTTTTTTTTTTACAAAAAGTTTCCGAGGATTGGAGTCAATCTTGTACAAAAGTTCTAATACCAACCCAAATTTAGCATGTAATTTCACAAGTCAAATATATTTAATTATGTATAGTTTGTAAGTTAATCGCTATGTCGTTCGTTAAAAACAAAAAAAGGGGCAAAATCACCAAGCATTTTAATAAACAAAACATTTCTTATCTTTCTCAGAACTAAATTATTAGCTTTCGAGATAGAGGCAAAAAGATAAACTTTTAATCTGAAAATGATTCCATAAAGACAAAAACAGAAGCTGTCGACATTATTGTACATTTTAGTACCAAAAATTCAATTATTGAAAAAGTCATTTGTTGTGAGCTACCCTACTTAACATATACCATATTAACACACTGACGAATATCAGTCGCAAGTGTCTCAAGACCGCTGTTTTGGTGGCTATTGGCTAGTCTTTAGACTGCATAATCTGCAATTTTATAAGCTTTGCAAAGCATTCCCAACGCCCATAAGTCTTTGTGCGTCTGAATTTCATAACATTGCTTACGTATATTACAAGACAACTCAGTAAGTATAGAAACGATAGGCAGAGTTGAAGGAAAAACATTAAGAAAGGTAGCAAAATTCAATGTTTTTTAATACAGTCCGACATGGTATTATAGGAGGCATGGAACAAACAAAAACAACTCTCACCTTCCTTCTCCCATAATCTACCTGAATTCAGTAACATTTACTGGAGACAGCATTGGTTGTTCATCTGCCCCTGGAATAGCTTTGTTCTTGCTCTTGATGTCGCTGCTATTGGAGGCAATGGATTTTCCTGATTCTTCTCTGGCGAAGTTACTTCTTATATCCTTGAAATCCCAGTCAGTTAAATAACTTGGTTTTGATGTAAAGTTGCTGATTTCGATACGGGACATAGGCAGCCGCATGACTGGTGATGCCTGAGTGTATAACAGTGCCAACCGTATCACTCGGAGAGCTTCATTTTCATTGAACTCTGCTAACGTTGGATCAAGCAGGCTCAAGCTTTGGTTATTTTCATGCAAGGTCCACGTCAAGAGACATTGTAGGAATAAACAGTCATTGAGTAAATCCTTCAAAATTTAATAGGTACTTGAACAAGTAGTATTACAAAACGAAAAAGATTTCCTTCTGATTACCAATTCAAGAAGATAAACTTTGCCACTTTCTGAAGTATTGTCAGAGTTTGGTCGACCACTTAGAATCTCCAAAGCAACAACGCCGAAGCAAAAAACATCAGCTTTTTCAGTAAGATGCGCGCGCATTGCATACTCTGGTGCCAGGTAGCCACTTCAAGATAATTAAATTACATTGATGAACAATGTTTATTAAGAAAACTACTTAATCTAGCAACTGGGGCACTGAAATTACGTGCTATTAGGGTAGGAATCATGAATAAAAGGTTTGAAAGTTCTTACATTGTTCCAGCAGCCCGAGTGCTGATGTGTGTTTACTTGTCATCATAAAGCTTTGCCAATCCACAATAAGATATTTTCGATCAGAGCCCCGCGTCAAGCAAAATATCGCTTGCCTTGACATCTCTGTAGACAATCATTGGCCTAGATTCCTCGTGAAGATAAGCTAGCCTTCTTGCTGTTGATAAGCAAATATTGAACCGGGCTGGCCAATCAAGATGCAAGTCATTTTGTCCTGCATTTCTAGTGCAAGCAATCTCATATACAGTTGTTAATTAATCAACAAAGAATGGAAAAGCATCAAAATTTTATATAGAATGTTCTCATACCAAAGAGTGCCTGATCGATGCTTTTGTTCTCAAGACACTAGTAAACAAGGAGACGTCTATTTCCTCCAATGCAGCATCCGTATAATTTGACAAGATTACGATGTTGCACTGCTGATATGGTAGCTATCTCATTAACAAATTGATCTTTTCCCTGGTGTGATGCCACTTAAAGTTGCTTCACCACTACAACTCTCCCATCAGAAAGTGTACCCTAAAACGTACTACGGTTTAGTAGCATTGTAATAAATCAACCTCAGTGATTTCATCATTATATGACAAGCTATAACCATAATTAGCAATCTGAAAATGTTGAAACATTGTTTACCTTGTATAGGGGTCTAAACCCCCTTTCTCCCAGCTTCTTTGAAGGACTGAAGTCTTCAGTGGCAGCCTTTAACTCAGAATAACTAAATGTGTTTGGTCGAGGGCCAATAGCAAGAAGCACTGCAGAGCAAGAAAGACAATTAGTAGGCTGTAAGTTGGAGCAATGAAATGCAAAAATAAATAAATAAATAAATAAAAATAAAAAAGCTCTAATATTGCCAATTACCATGATTAGTTACTACTTTGAAAAACTTAAGAACTTTGCTGAGCATCCCAGTTTTAAATGCAGAAGCCCTTTTTCTTTTCTGTTAATGGGGTCTTTTAAAATAAACTAATCCATTGATATTTAACAGATATCTAAAGGTGAGAACAGCAGTGTCGAACCTTTGACCGCAGCTATGGGGCTTCTGAAAAAGATGTTTGTCTATTGCAATAAACTAAACCATTCGCCATTACTATCAAGAGGGCATAGTAATATACACATAGAAACCACTGCCTCCCTCCTAGCTGAAATCTAAAAAGTGACTCTTCTCGAATTACCTCACAAATTACCGAGTAAGGTGATTCATTGTTCTAAATCAAGATGCACTTTTTTCTGATATACAATGAATAGTATTACAATAATATATTTTATGATAAACTGATTCTCTTACCTTCCTCATCATCGTCTTCTCTCTTTCTTTTCACATAAAAAATTGCAAATATAAGTATCAAGGCCAAGACCAAAACAGGATCTGTACTACCAACAATTGATGCTGTGTGCTTCTTCTCTTTAGGAGTGCCTGGCGGTATCCCACTGACAGTTGGTATGAAATCTGAGCAACAAAATAGATGTGTTAGAATCAGAAAACAGAAGATCATGAAGCATATATTACATACTGATAGTGTTAAGGTTTCTTACTTGAACAACACTAATAGCTGAAATGGATGGACCATAATAACCTCGTTCTGGGATACAGCAAGTCCCCTTATCAGCCCAAAACAGGTGAATTTTGATATAGTTCCTGTTGCCTTCAACACCACCTGCCTCCTTTGATATATCAAAATCCCTTAATTGGTGGGTTCCCTGATGAAGCGTTGACGAGATATTATAGCAGTAAGATTCGTAAATGTAAAATTAAGTGAACATAATAGTGATCATAGAAACATTGCAAATAAGAGGAATAGATTGTATGATTTACAGCTCAGAATGATATGAATTTCTACTTTAAACAAAATATTACCTGAATATAAATATCGAAAATACGCCTTGCTAGACTCCTCCAAGTCATTGTGGTTCGGTCTGGGAAACGTGTTTCTGCAAAGAACAAGTTTACTGTATAGGGCCTATTCTCAAGCCTAGGCCATAGTATCTGAGTGATGCAGGGGATAGCTTTGAAGTCTGATACAGCTCCGGAAAGTTGGTAGTTCTCACTTGTACTGAGGCGTTTTACACGTACTTTTGATTTATTCTATCTGCAAACAACCCTACATTGTTGACTGCCCATTTCTACGTATTGGTTACATTAAATGTTGCTGCGCCAAAAAGTTCTGTTATCAGCCTTGAATACTATCCCACTAGAAATCATCTCTGGCCCGCCACGCTTGATCAAGAAGTTTGCATCTGCAAATGCCAACATTGAAATATGTTAGCAAAGTGTTAACCATTAGTCATGATTAATCCTATAATTAAGACTACAACAAAATATACCGGTTCCAAAGTTTTAGCTTGTAAATACATCATGGAGCATCTCCATTACATGGGATGCTTCTTTGTAAAAGCCTGAGGAATTTCAAAACAATTTCTGGATTAGGAACTTTAAAAGAATGCATTGCATAGCAGAGATGACAAGAAGCATTTGGTTTCATAGATGTATGAGAGTTCTATCAAGGAAGTTTTACAATAACTCATGGGGAAAAATGGATAGTAGAAGGCAAAAAAATGATTCAGCTGGACGATAGCTCACCTTTTGTTTGAGCTGTCAAGTGTGAAGTTGTTGGCCACAAAGTTCCTACATAAAATTCCATGAAACAATCATTTATCATTAATATGCCTTGAATTTCCTCAGACAATGTGTGAAAAAAAGTACACCGTCAAATATTGGCATTGATTTGAAATTGATTCAATTATACGGTATGATATCAACTATAAGAAAGTAAGCTTTGAGCACCTAAAAAGCCTTAAGCTTCAAAGCCGGTGTTAAAATTAGAAAACAAAGGTAAATAAAGGAACTATATTGGTTTAAGATACATAGAGTTGTAAGCCTGAGTTTACCGAAGAAGGCAAGTTTCCTGATAGAAAATTGTATGACAAATCTCTGCATGGAGAATTATATTAGCAGAAGGTGAGCATGAACGTATTACCAGAATCAGGATTTAAACACTTTTACTATTTGATGGTTCACTAAATGGAAGATGCTAACTGATGGCTTCACAATTTATGGGTAATATAAGATGGTGGACATTTGAAAGTAACATTATATGAAAATAATTTTTCAACGTAAGTATGGAACCTCTAATCGAACTTTTTTATAGAGGATTTACCCTGCACCTCCATCCCCAACTCTCTTCCATCAAGCATTAAAAAGGAGATTGAAACATGCAACATGCTTATCATAATGATTAATAAGTACCAAAAATGATACCGAATATAAGAAGCTGATAGGCTTTTCAGGGAATTTTTTTGTAACCACTCAAAAGTCAAAAGCATGGATCAACTAAGCAAATGTGGGGATGCAACCTGCAAGAGTTATTTGTTATTTGACTAGTCTGTTTCCTTTTTCTCCCCTCCAAGAATTTAGCAAAAATGCATGCTCATGATGTTGCCATTGCAAAATTTTTTATTTGGACACAAAATTCTTGCATCATCTGAGATTTGACAACATCATTCAACAGAATAAAAGCCAAACTGATGCAATGAAATAAGTTGGTGTGATAGAATCAATTACATAGTCTGAAGAGTTTCGCTCTTTTGGCTTGGAATAGCGCTTGACAGACTATTATTTCCAAGTGACCTGGCCATTTCAATTGCATAAAGGAGGGGAATAATGTCAAGTGAAAACAATAAAAGGCCGGACTCAAAAGTCCAAAAGCTGAGATTTTCAACTATTGAAGGGGGGTGCTTTTCATATTAATAGCTTGCAAGTATTGAAGAGAACTTATATTGAATAAAGCACCTTGAAGTTGGCCTGTTAAGTTGTTAAAGCTCAAATCCCTGGAAGAAAAAAGAGATTAAAAACATAAAGAAAGCGAATACTATAAGTTACTGAAGCAATTAATTTTTAAATAAAACTTACAGCTTTTGTAAAGATTGTAATTTTGTGATATAAGATGGCAAAATACCAGTGAGTAAGACATTTCTTAGAACCCTATAGGAAATAAATATAAAGGGAGATAAAAGCCTGTTAATCCATAAATTTAGATAAAAACATTCCTTTTTTTTTTTTTTCAAAAATTAAGACAGATGAATACAAGAAGCAAAGAGTATGATTAACTCACACGTCAGTCAAGTTCTTTAGATTTCTTACGAAATCAAGAAAAGAACTCCCATTGTATATACCGCCAATTCGCCTACATGATGTACAAGAAAAAAATGAAAGTAAGTACATATATACGTACATGTATCACATATGAATAGCAGACAATGTGAGAGAGTCGTGTAAAGGTGAGGGGAGTTTCAGGAAAAACAAGATATCTCTACTTACAGAGACTCCAATGAGGTTAAATTCGCAAAATTGGATGGTATTTGTCTTTCGAAAGAGTTCCCTTCAAATCTCCTGTATAAACATTTGACAAACTATAGTGAAACTGATGAAAATATCTTGGCAAATCTATCCTTCTTGCTATTGATTCAGAGAGGAACTTTCTTGAAGATTAACCGAGATGTTTTGATGACTTACAATGCTGTAAGCTTTGTCCAGTTATTGCAAATAAAGTCTGGTACTTTGCCCGTTAATGCAGTGTTAGATGCCCACCTGAAATCCAACAAAGCTTTGCAGGATCAGGAGACCGTAACATGCAATAAATATGTAGAAAGTGTTTCAATCTCTATGTCTCTTACAAAATTTGCAGGTTTACAAGGTTAGCAAATGTTGAGGGAATCTCGCCACCCAATCCACAACTGTCAATGTAGCTGCCAAATTCATAAAACCAACTGTCGTTATAATTTCATTAGGGTAACATGGAAACGCAATCATGTTCATCCCTGCAAAGAACTAGACAAAGTTGGAACTTATAGTTGTTCAAGGTTGACTAAATTACCAAGTTCTGGAGGAAGTGTTCCAGATAAATTATTATTACCAATAGACCTGCATGACATTGATCCACACAGAATTCTTTTGAAGAAACTTAGAAAAAAAAGAAACATTTTATTTCAGAAAGATCAGTGAACGAGTAAAACAAGAAATGTAAGTTAATATCCTTAATTTTGATAGAGAGAAGAACTGATCTCATCTAGTTTAGATTCGTATGGTATTAAAGCAACAACATTATAGCAGAATATGCACTCTAACAACTGCAACTTCAAGCTGCATACCCATCCAATCAAAAGCTAGACAAATTGTAGTAATTGACAAGTAAGACATCATCAACTAATTTATCCTTTCATGGTCATAAGGTAGCATTTAAGAGTAAATGTTCGCTTAAAAACGGAACTATTTGACCTTTTATATGGTGACGAAAAGGATTATTCAGAGTTTCTTCAATTCTCACAGCATTTTTAGCTGCTTGAGATTTCCAAGCTCCTTCGGATTGGGTCCAAAGAAATCATTCATTGCAATTGACCTATATAAAATAAAATAAATAAATAATCCAAAGAATAGTGTCTTCTTGAATATTAGAAATTAGAAATAGTAATAGTAAAAAAAATGAAAAATATACATAGAAATCAAGGAAAAGAATGATTTCCTATTCCTGTATGTCAGAAGAGCCAGTGTCTGTCATACATAAAACAGAATGGACTTAACAATTTACTGATTCACCTTCATTACAAAATTAGTCATTCTTGTACGTCAAGGAACTTAATTAACTGTGTTGAGTTTCACAAGTCATTAGATTGAAAGATAATTAAAGTTATATCATAGTTAAAACTACTACTATTGGATTAGCATTTACATTTATGTGATTGGGAGGGTTACAAGTAACCATTTGGGCTTGGAAGTGGAAGTGTTGAACTTGAACCATAAAGCAGCAGCCAATACATTTTCTGCCTTTATTATGTAGTTAATTCTTAGCTGCTCTTAGTTGGAAACTTGTTCTTAAAGGCCTCAAAACCAACAAGGAAATAATGTGTACCAAAAAAAAAAAAAAAATGAAATGCTGCTTTTATCAGATTATCTTTCAGTACTCACAATAACCCTAGTCTGGACATATCTCCAATAAATGGTGGCAAGGACCAGTGATGAAGTTTTGATCAATCTTCCTGCGTCATCAAACAATAAATGATTATGATTATTTACTGTAAAACTCTCTCATTCTAATGAATATAGTTAACCATTTTCCATCACTAGAAAAGATATTCTTATTCTTTACTGATATTTAAATATTATTATAAAATCCGTATTCAATACTCATTTGGAAAATATTCAAAATCGATGATGGCTTATGAAGATCAAATTAAAATGAGGAGAAAATAGAGAGAAAAGAAAATTCTTTCAGATAGGGCAAATCCAAAAGCTCTTTTGGTGTTACTCCTCGTTCAACTAGAGCATATGCCCTCTTGGCAAAAGTGTAAAAACATGTAAAAATTAGTACAAATGATAAAATATTATTCCAACTCCCACAAGGCCATTGATTCAAGTCACAAGGTGAATTCTGCACCTTAAAATTCAAGACTCTTTTACTTGGTTTATGGCAGGGTTACTTGCAACATGGGGAGAAAATCTCTCCACATCATTTGACTAATGAAATTTTTTACTGTGTGTAAATATGAAAAATCATATGCTTAAATTTTTCTTGGAGACCCATTTTAACTTATTACTGGTCAATATCATGGATTAGCTTTGGACCTAATTAGCCTTATTTTAACTAGTATAATAATGATAGTAATGGCTTAAATACAGTCTTGTAATGTGGCAGACTATGTTGCGGTTGAAAGAACAATTGCATCCGATAGCTGGGTTATCAGCACCACCTTTAAACACAGCATCATTTTGGCTGAGAGCATTTCCACTGCATGGCTCTCCACTTATGTTCCATGAATCCACTGCTTATAGTGCACCCCGTTGTTGGAAGATTGAGTTCAATGCCCTCATTGTTTCCAAAATTCATAAAATAATTTGTGAAAACAAATGTCAGGAGACATTGATACTTGATTTTAGTTATTTATTATAATATTGTTTCTTAAGAAGAGTAAAATTGTTTTATAGGTAATTATTTTTTCAAATAATACAATAAGTCAGAAGAAGTAACCATGTCACTTTTTTGACGTTGCTTTACTAAATGTTCTCATCTAGATACACCTTGTTTAAGAATAACTGATGTTCGAAATAGCTATTATTCAGAACAGTTATTATTCGGAACAGTTTTTGTTCATAATAGTTCTTGTTCTGAACAATTCAGAACAATGAGCTTTTATAACTTGTTCAGAACAACTCTCTCTTGGAATAAGTGATTCGTGAAACAACAGTCTCATAGAAAAGACACTTCCACCTAGAAGTTTTTTACTAAAAATGTTTCACTTGATGTTACTTCATCGAAACAAAAGAAGTGGAAATAACCCCAAGTTATGGCAGGATTCTTAGGTTGATTTCACTATTGGAATGTTTTATAGAGTTTGGCTTGGTGGATTAGATATGGAAATAATTAAAAGTTTTTTCTTTTATCCTTTCCTTAAAATATGAGTGCTTCTTTCTTTCTTTGAGAATAAGTGATGAACTCTTATTCATTACTCACCGTTATCAATAAACTCTCAACACAAATACTTTTAGTAGCTGTTAACCATCATTATACCTATTAAAAACATAATAACTCCTATAATATAAATACAAATATTTTAACTCTTTTTCTAAAAAGCCTATAAATTGGAGTTCTCTCAACTCTTAAAAGAACTTTTGAAACTTTTAGCTAAATTACTCTCTGAAATTCTCTCTATAATTCTCCACTTCTTATTTTCCTTCTCATAAATACTCAGCCTTATTCCACTATACCAATCACCATTTGTTGCTGTTCTCATTATTTCAAGGTTTGCTCCAATCTTTTTCTCCACCGTCTTCTGGCAACATTTTGTTCACCTGCTTACAATGTTTCTTCTTTTCATCAAAGAACCCTCTATAGGAGATTACCTTTTAGCAATAAATATATTATTATGGTTATGAATACAGAAGAAAATTCCATCAGAATTCATATAATATTTTAAAGTCGTGTTTAATTGCATATGTTTGTAGTTATGAGGCAAATGAATCTTCGGATAGGATTAGGAACCATACTGTAATTTTGACAGAAACACACAACTTCAAAAAAAAACCCAAAACTTATTCGTAATATCTGGAGGCAAGCTAGGTCAAGAGAGATTGGAGTTTGTGTTACTGAGTGGATTCCCTAATTAGTTAGATATTTTTTGATAACTATAACTATTATTATATCTATAGTAAAGGGATCTACTTATACTAGTGTAAAATTAAATTAGTTTTATGTGTTTCTTTAATATTTTAACAAATCAATCGTTAGATTTGATAATATAATTATATTTATTATGAACGTAAAGCTCTAAATTAATAGACATCTCAATCATATCTATCTAGAATACTGATATTTTTAATATATATTTAATAGTTGAATTTTTTTTTTTACATTGAGCAAATATATTGACATTTTTAGTTTACTCAAAACTCTTGAAATCCATAACTTATATGAATAGAAGAAAAAATACGACGGTCAGATTAACCAAATATGAATTATATATAAAGTTATATAAGTGTGTAAAAATAATTTAATTTTATAGTAACATAAATAGATCATTCCTTTTATATATATAGTTTCTGATAACTATAGCTATATATATAAACATAGATGATCTCGATATGGTGTTTCCTTCATTTGTTTCGGAATAATTACTTGTTCTGCAGTTTTCTATTGAATTATATGCTTCAAGTTGCATAGTTTTGGATTATGCAAAGACATATATAGACATATACAAATATATAAAGGGAGATCGAGAGTCGAGAGACATTACCTTTAGAAGGATTGATGGTGGCATTCTAGGCATTAATGGATTTGTTGCATGACAAGAAAACAATTAAGAAGAATAGTCCCAGCAGAGCAAGCATATGGAAGAAGATGGTGGCTTCTGCCTTAAAATCATCTTCTCCTCTTCTTTTTACAAACAGGATATTGGGCAACTATTTATCATCATCAGTCACCAGCTTTATCAACATCTGTTTGTACGAATATACAATGCAATGACTTGGTCTTCGGTCAATATGAAGAATGCAAAAAACCTTTATTAAATTATTATTTGTATTTTATGTATATTGATTTATTTTTTCACTTTTGGCCAAGGTAGTCAGTACCTTACAGGTGAACGTACCGTTTTTGTTCTGGTACAGATACGTGGTACCGGTATAATTTAGTGTATCATTTTGGTTTATCGATATTTTTCAAAAGTTATAATATATGTATATGAAAAATATTTTCAACTATTAAAGAATGGAATTAAATAAATTTCAAATATCAAATATTCATCAATTATATATAATATTTTATTAAAAACTTCACCAAATACAAAATATCATTAAGCAAACCAATACAAATAAGGTCATTCATTAAGCAAATCCAATACAAATAAGATCATTCGTTTAGTAAATCAAATAAGACCAAACTTAAAACATCGAACACCAAAATACCAAATACAAGTCAACATTAAGCAAGCAAGCATATGAAATTGAAGTAACAAGATATCAATACAAACAAGATCATTCATCAACATCATTCACATTTCCAAGTTCGAAAAAAATACTAGCCCACTCCCATTGACTTTCATTTGGTGGAATATTGATTTCATCATCTTCATAAAAAACATCTTTATTTTCAAAAATTTTTGAAGAAGCAACCAAAGGCTCTTCAACAACTTCTCAATCCATATCAAAGTCATCCTTATCAAGAAGGGTTGGCTCTTCAACTACCCAATCTTGCATAATGTCAATGTTCTCAAGACTAATAGGATTCAAAACTTCTTTCCCTTTATTCAGATTCCTAGCAATTAGAAAACAAGTAAAATTCAAATAATATTAATATGAAAATATCGAACATTATAAGTTAAAGTAATAAGATTTTTTTACTATAAATATAAGTAATTGTAAAAAAAAAATACCTTTCTCAAAGTTTTAAATTGTAACGAACAAAGACAAGGTCAGTCAATCTTTTATGCGGTAGCCTATTTCGCCTTTTGGAATGGATGAACTCAAATGTGCTCCAATTTCTTTAGCAGCCAGTTGCACTAGTACATTGGCTAAGCATTCGAATTGCAAATTTTTGTAGCTCCGGTGTGCCACTCCCAAATTGTTCCCACCATGATACTGCATGTAAAATTAAAAAGAATTAAATTACAAATTAAATCATATAATCACATTACAACCAAGTCTAAAATACTACTAATATTTTACCTAGATTTAATTTTGCCTTTTGACGTATAGCAAGAGATATTCCAAAATCACCATTAGAACTCCTATACTTTTCAAGTTGTGCACTAATAATGTCTTGTATATCATCATCAGGAACTAATCTTGTAAGAGCATTAAGGAAACCTCTTGTAACTTCATTTTTCTTGTTAAAAGATGGTATAAAAAAAATGCTCGGATTAAGCAAACAACCCACCATATACAAAGGAGAACTAAGTTGCTTATCTCATCCTGCATCAATCACTCTCAAATATGGCATATATTGAGAAACCCTATTCTTGAACCTCATTTTTATGGTCTCTTTGCCTTGTCCACAGCTTCATACAAATAACCCATACATAGTTTTTCTTCACCATTAACAAGACGAAGAATTTTCACAAGTAGTTCACTAACTTTCACAGTGTGTTGACACTGACACCAAAAATCTTTATCTTCGAGGATAATAGAAGCTATTTCTTTCCAACATTACTTTTTGCATAAAGTGAATCCACCCATTTATCTCCAATAAACATTTGCCTAAACTCTTTCTTATATTTCATCAAACATTGAATGCTCAAGAAGTGTGTGGCAAATCTTGTGATAGCAGGGCGACATAAATCTCTACCATGGGTATATTCTTTTCTCATTAAAGCAAGTACCCAAGCATGATTATAGATGAATTTTGTAACTTTCCTAGCTTTCTAAATATTTTGATCACAGGAAAGTACCTAGGATTCGCAAAGCTCTCTAACATCAAATCAATGCAATGAGCAGCACAAGGAGTCCAAAGAAAGTGTCATACTTATTTGGTAATTTCTTTCCAGCACACTTATAAGAAGCATCATTGTCTGTAATGAATTGCACAACATTTTCACATCCTACTTCTTGAACAATCTCATTAAACATTTGAAACAACATCTCTGAATCCTTTGTGAGTCCCGATGCGTCAACAAATTTCAAAAACATTGTTCCTCGTGGACTAAAGACAAGAAAATTAATTATTGGTTCTTGCCTTGATTTGTCCACCCATAGCCATGATAAAGCATCCGTAAGTCTTTCACAAGTTCTTGATATCAAGAAGATAATTATTAACCTCATGCACACTATCTTTTAAGAGAACACCTAAGCTCATGATAGTTTGGTGCTTTGAATCCTGGACTAATTGTTGTTATAACATCAATCATCAGCTAATAATATCTCGATCTAGCAGCATTAGATAGTATAGTAGTATCAAACCACCATCTTGCCACTGCCATTTTTGCTTGATGAATAGTTTTCTTACTTTGTAATGCACTTTTAATGGTAGGTTGAGCACCAGAAGTAGTTCTCAGAGCAAAGTAATTATTGAGCACTTTCTTTCTTTTCAGATCATTACTATTCAAACTATCAGTTTCCTTTGCCATTTTAGATCCAACTGAAGGATGACTTAGCACATTATTATCTTTATCTTCATCACTAGGAACAAAATTGCCATAAGGATTTCCAATTTCACTTTGAATTTTTTTTCTTTTAGATTGTTCCTTCTTTAAATCATTAAGCAATTGTTTCATCTACCATTGCACATCAAAAGGTACCTTAGAACAACTTCCAACTTGCCCTAAAACTCCAGCTAAATGTTGCTTTAAACAAGTAATGCCTTCACCTTGAATATGCTTATTACAATAAAGACACACACTTTGATTCCTTTTTCCTGGCACTTTTCGACCATGAGCCCAAGCAGGGTCATCCAATTTTATAGGAACAGAAGCAACATTTGATCCACTTGATGCATTTTCCGCCATGAAATATCTAAAAAAAGTTAAATCGATCATTCCACTATATCATGAAATTAAGTTATTAAAATGAAATTCTTTTAACTAAACAAGGCAATTTCATTTTAATTTATCAATTGAATAAGCATCTAATTACACAATCATTACACAAATGAATGTCCTATTGTATACTATACTATAACTACATGGGTGGGTGTGCATTGATTAGCTAAAAACTTGAAAGTGGATGAAATCTTCCTATTAGAAATTAAAAAAAAAAAGAATGTATAGTTAAAGTAGTTGGTGCATTATCAACAGGGAAAAAGGAATGAGTCAACCTACATATTTTACAAGTGCATTACCAAATGACTATCTAGTAGACTAAAGCAATTGCTTGCCTAATTTGATTAATGCCAATCAATCAGCCTTTATACAAGGTAGAAAATAGCAAATATCCTAGCCTAGCTTAGGAATTGATAAAAGGGTCCCACGCCAAAAGAATTTTTGCAATAAAGGAAATAGCAAATCTCAAAATCAATTAGCTTAGCCTGGATGGTTAAGTGCTCATTCACTTTAACTACAATAGGTTCGAGAGCCAGCAAACTAACAAAAAAAAATCAATTAGCTTTTGCCTACCAAATTAACCTGTTCAACCCCTGTTCCTACGATAGTATAATGCAAAAAATTTTAATTTTGCTACAAAAATATGTTAACCTTAAAAAGGAAAACGAGATAATGCTAATTTCATAATCAAATTGTAAAAAAAATAAAAATAAAAATGAGAGAACAAACCTGGAAGGGATGAGCAAAATCTTTAAAAAAAGCTGTAAGAGAGATGCCAATTTTTGATTAAAAATGTTAGGTTTAAGGCTTTAAAGAAAAAAGGGAAAATGTAAAAAGAGGTCGAAGAATGGAGAATACACTGTGGGAAAGGAGTAAAGCAAAAAAAAACTTTTAAATTTTAACATTTTTTTAATTTCGTTATTATATTAATTTAATGGTAACTTTGTACCGGTTAGTGCATTGTTTTTCGGTCAGTACATCCGAAACACGTTGATACAGACAGGTGCGATCGATACCAACCAAAATTTAAACCGAATTGAAATTAACTATCACCGGTACCGTTATGTTTTAAAATCGGTATGTATGAGATACCAAGATTGATTAAGCATTTAACATCAAAAGCTTAAAATGTTCAAGTTCTTCATTCTTACTGCATTTAATTTGTATTTTTTAAGTTTATTTGTATCTCATCTGTCTTATACCAAATTCTGGCAACCACCTACTTATTAGAGGTTTTGATTAGTTTGCAAACAAAAGGGATTTTCTTAAGATTGAGTGAAACTACTTAAGAATTTGAAGTAAAATTCTTAAACGAATTGAAATATTCTATTTAAGCCTCAAAAGATAGAGTTTTAAAAGTTATATTTTAGCCTCAAGGTAATATATTTACTAGTGAATTGTAGAAATTAATTTGGCAAAGAAGTGCTGAGAAGAGAGGTTGTAAGGTCCGAGTTCAAAGACTGAACTTGTATGTATTGGCTATTTGCTTTCCTTACTCTAAACTCATTTTTACTTTCATTTTGTTCAAATTCTCCTAAAAATTCAATTTATGATTAAAATTTTAAAAATACCTTCTTTTGACTTTAAGCTTTATTTTGAGCAACATTTTTTATATATATTTATAATATTTTCTAGTTCCTTAATAATGTATAATATATACACCTATAAATATACTTTCATTATATGTATATATACACACATTTAAAAATATAAATATTTAATATAAATAATTTTTAACATCAAATAAATAAATACAAAAATATTTAAAACTATAATTAATTAAGTTTAAT
>JBBYHM010000004.1:4575438-4606845 GCA_038381775.1 Adansonia rubrostipa | reverse complement strand
TTAATTAAGTTTAATAGCTTAATTTAATTAACATTTTTATTTTAAAATATAATTATAAAAAAAATCAAGGCAAAAAAAATTAGAAATTGATTAAAAATAAATAAGTGATTTAAAAAAATTTTCAAAATAAAATATTTAATCAATTATTACGTATTAGTATTGAACGATATTGACTGATATTAATATGCATGAACCAATAAAAAATCAAATGATAAGATATTAATACCGTTTCGTTAAGGGCACCAAAATGCGGGTCAAAGTGCATTCTTCATCGGGTGCTGGAACAATTACTAAGAACCGTTTTCCTTGCATCAACACTCGGAAGGCGAACGGAAATGGGGGTTTCAATATGCGATGCTAAAGCCCCTAATAAAAAGGCTGAGCTAAGCATCAAATATCTCAAACCTCAGTGCGCAATGCCTTTTTTCGGATGAGGAATAAGCAGTAGGAACTTGTCAGATCCAGAACCAAGCTGATTTGCAGTATGCATTTTAACGTCAAATATTTGGAAGATATTTATATTATATCATTTAGTGTAAATTAGTCTTAAATTAAGTAATTTAATATTTATACTTTTAAAAATAAATAAAAAGTTAAAATTAATAACCAGATGATTTTTATCATGAAAAAAATTACTTTGTATTTGATTTATGTTAAAATGATGATGTGTACGATTAATATGGATATGATATTTTAATACGATTAAATCGTACACATAATTATTTTAACAAAAATCAAATATCATGTTAAATTTTTTCGCGGTAACTGTTAACTACTGATTTTATCTTTTTACTTTATTTTAAAAATATAAAAATTAAATTACTCAATTTTTAGTTCAAAGATCAATTTACATTAAATAATATAATACAAGACCTTCAAAATACTTTTACTGCATTTTAATGAGCAAAGCATTTCTTCATCTTTCTTCAAGTCGAAATTTTATCTTTCAAAACTAGAGCCAGAAAAAGAGAACTTTAATCCGAGGATGCATCTATGAAGACAAAAACAGAAGCTGTGACGTTATTGCTCCTCCAGAAGTTCAATTATTGGAAAAGTCATTTGTTGTTAAACTACTGAAAAGATATTGGGGTGGGCTAGCTTACGTAGCATGTACCAGATTAACAGATTTTTATTATATTGTTACAATTATTTAATCATATTTAAAAATTATAAAAAAATTTATCATTTTTAAGTATGGACAGTACATAAAATTTACATAATTCTAAATTTTTATTAATAAATTATAGTATAATTGTTATATACGATACTATCCCAATTAACGCACCTAAGGATATTAGCTACAGAATGTTTCTGAAAACCACTATTTTGGTGGCTATGGCAATTGTTTTAAGCTTGGAAAAGCATTCCCAACGCCCACAAGTGTTTATTGGCCCAATTTCGTAACATTGCTAACATATACTACAATACAACTCACCCTACGTGCACAGAAAATATACTTCTTAAAACTAAAAAGTAGGCACAGTTGAAGGAACAACATTAAGAAAGGTATCAAAGTCAAGACATTCTGACATGGTATTATAGCGGGGCATAGAACAAACAAAACAACTCTCACCTTCCTTCTCCTATAATCTCCCTGAATTCAGTAATATTTACTGGAGACAGCATTGGTTGTTCATCTGCCTCTGAAATAGCCTTGTTCTCGCTCTTGATGTCGCTGCTATCGGGTGCAATGGATTTTTCTGATTCTTCTCTTGCGAAGTTGCTTGTTATATCCTTGAAATCCCAGTCAGTTAAATAACTTGGTTTTGATCTAACATTGCTGATTTCGATATCTCCGGCAAGCATAGCAACAACACGGGACATGGGCGGCCGCATCGCTGGTGATGCCTGAGTGCATAACAGTGCCACCCCTATCACTCGGAGAGCTTCATTTTCCTCGAACTCCGCTAGCGTTGGATCAAGCAGGCTCAAGCTTTGGTTATTTTCATGCAGGGTCCACGTCTGAAGACATTGTAGGAATAAACAATCACTGAGTAAATCCTTCAAAATTTAACATTTACTTGAACAAATGATTTCCTTCCGATTACCCATTCAAGCAGATAAACTTTGTCATTTTCCAAAGTATTGTCAGAGTTTGGTCGACCACTTAGAATCTCCAAAGCGACAACACCAAAGCCAAAAACATCAGCTTTCTCGGTAAGATGCCCACGCATTGCATACTCCGGTGCCAGGTAGCCACTTCAAGATAATTAAGTTACGTTGATTTATTGAGAAAACTAATAAATCTAGCAGCTTGGGCACTGAAATTACGTGCTATTAGGGTGGGAATCATGAACAAAAGGGTTGAAAGGTCTTACATTGTTCCAGCAACCCGAGTACTGATGTGTGTTTTCTTGTCATCATAAAGCTTTGCCAATCCAAAATCAGATATTTTCGGGCAGAGCTCAGCGTCAAGCAAAATATTGCTTGCCTTGACATCTCTATGGACAATCCTTGGCCTGGAATCTTCGTGAAGATAAGCTAGCCCTTTTGCAGTTGATAAGCAGATATTGAACCGGGTTGGCCAATCAAGATGCAAGTCGTTTTGTCCTGCATTTATAGTTCAAGGAATATTAATACAGTTGTTCGTTAATCAATAAAGAATGGAACGCATGAAATTATTATATGGGATGTTATCATACCAAAGAGTGCCTGATCGAGGCTTTTGTTCTCAAGATACTCGTAAACAAGGAGGAGCCTATTTCCTTCAATGCAGCAGCCATATAATTTGACAAGATTACGATGTTGCACTGCTGATATGGTAGCTATCTCGGTAACAAATTGATCCTTCCCCTGGTGTGATGCTACTGAAAGCTGCTTCACAGCTACAACTCTCCCATCAGAAAGTGTACCCTATAACTTACTACGATTCAGTAATATTGTAATAAAGCATCCTCTCTCGGTAATCTCATCATTATATGGCATGTTATAATCATAGTTAGCATGCTAAAAATGTTAAGATATTGTTTACCTTGAATACAGGTCCAAACCCCCCTTCTCCTAACTTCTTTGAGGAACTGAAGTCTTCAGTGGCACCCTTTAACTCGGAATAACTAAATGTGTTTGGTCTGGGGCCAATACCGAGAAGCACTGCGGAATCAAGTAAGGCAATTAGTAGCTCCCTTTACTGATATACCTTACTACGTATATGACATATATTTTATGATAAACTGATGCTTTTACCTTCTTCATCATCATCTTCTCTTTTTCTCTTCACATAAATAATTGCAAATATAAATATCAAAACCAAGATCGCGACAGGAACTGTAATACCAACAATAAATGCTGCGTGGTTCTTCTCTTTAGGAGTGTCCAGCGGCATCTCTCTGACAGACGGTTTGAAATCTGAGCAACAAAATAGATATATTAAAAAAAAAGGAAAAAAAAGAAAAAAAAAAAAGAAAAACAGAAGATAAGCATATGAAGCATATACTACATAATGATTCATAAGTGTTAGGATGTCTTACTTGGAACAACACTAATAGCTGAAATGGATGGACCATAATAACCTTGTTCTGGTACACAGCAAGTCCCCTTACCAGCCCAAAACAGGTGAATTTCAAGGTGGCTCCCCGTTACATTAGCAATGAAATTTTTAGTTATTGCTCTCTCAGCACCACCTGCCGCCTTTGATATATCGAAATCCCTTAGTTGCCTGGTTCCCTGATGAAGCGTTGATGAGATACTACGATTTCTTAATGTAAGAATAAGTGAACATAACTATGATCATAGTTGAATGATATACAACTTAGAATAGTATGAATTTATACTCAAAACGAAATATTACCTGAATATAAACATCAAAAACACGTCTTGCTAGACTCTTCGAAGACTGTGTGCTTCGGTCTGGGAAACCTGTTTCTGCAAAGAACAAGGTTACATTATAGAGTCCATTCTCAAGGCCTAGGCCATAGTATCTGAGTGATCCAGGGGATAGCCTTGCAGTCTGATACAGCTCCGGGCTATTGGTAATTCTCACTTGAATTAAGTTGTCCTGAAAATACTGTTGATTTTGTCTCTCTGCAAACAAGCCTACGTTGCTAACTGCCCAATTCTTTGCACTGGTTACATTAAATTTTGCTGCGCCAAGATTTATTTTATCAGCCTCGAATGTTATCCCATTAGAAATCATCTTTTGGCCGCCACACTTGATCGCGAAGTTTGCATCTGCCAATGCCAACGTTCAAACATGTCAACAAGGTACTAAGCATTAGTCAAGATTAGTCTTATAATTAAGACCTCAAACATCAGATACTGGTTCCAAAGTTTTAGCTATTACATCGTGGAGCATCTCTATTGCATGGGAAGCTTCTTTGAAGGCATTCTAATCCCGGAAAAAGCCTGAGGAATTACAAAGCAATTTCTGGATTAGGAACTTTAAATGAATGCATTGCATAGCAGAGAATAAAAGCAAGAATTTGTTTCCACAGAGGTGGAGGAATTCTTTCAGGAAAGTTTTCCAGTTTTGCTCATGGGAAAAACCGGGTGCTGCCGGAGGATAACTCACCTCATGTTTGAGCTGTTAAGTGTGAAGTCGTTGGCCACAATGTTCCTACATAAAATGCCATGAAACAATCTCTTATCAGTGTCTTCAGTAATATGCCTTGAATCTCCTCAGACAATGTGCAAACAAAGGACACCCTTAAATATTGGCATTGATTTTCAATTGATGGCCCTTTTTACAGTGTGATATCAAAGAAACTAAGCCACATATGAGCACCAAACAAGCTTTTAGCTTCAAAGCCAGTGTGAAAATACAAAAACAGAGTTATATAAAGGAAGTATCATGGTTTAAGATACATACAGTTGTAGGTCTGAGCTAACCCAAGAAGGCAAGTTTCCCGATAGAAAATTGTATGATAAATCTCTGCAACGAGAAGTATATTAGCAGAAAGTGAGTACGGAGTATGAACACATTACCAGAATCAGGAGGATTTAAACGCTTTTACTATTTGATGGTTCACTAGATGGAAGATGATGCTGACAGATGGCTTCACATTTATGGTTTATATCAGATGGTAGAAAGTAACATTATATGAAAATAAATATTCAATGAGGCCTCTAATTTAACTTTTGTGGAGGATTTACCCTGCACCTCCATCCCCAACCTTCTTTCATGCAACATGCTTACCATAACGATCAATAAGTACTAAAAAATTATACTGAAAATAAGAAGCCGATAGGGAAATTCTTTCAGGGAATTTTATTGTAACCACTCAAAACCATGGATCATCAAAGCAAATGTAAGGGATGCTACCTGCAAGATTTACTCGTTTTTTTTACTATATTTCCTTTTTCTCCTTCCCTCCAATAATTTAGCAAAAAAGCATCCTCATGAATCATGATGATACTTTTGCAAAAATAAGCAGTGGTTGCAGTCATAAATGGCTGTCCTTAGTCCATTCATGCAAGTAGATGTATGCTACAAACGTTACCACGAGGTTTTTTCTTTTTTTGATTGGGAAACAAATTTTTGCATCATATGAGATTTGACAACATCACTCAACTGAATAAAGCCAAAACTTATACAATTAAATAAGTTATTCTGATAGAATGACTTACATCGTCTGAAGAGTTTCACTCTTTGGGCTGGGAATGGCACCTGATAGACTATTATTTCCAAGGAACCTGACCATTTCAATTGCATGAAAGAGGGAAAAAAATGTCAAGTGAAAACCGTAAAAGGCCAGACCAAAAGTCCAAAAGCTGAGATTTTCAACTATTGAAGGGGATGGTTTTCATCTTTATAGCTTACAAGTATTGAAGAGAATTCATAGTGAATAAAGCACTTGGAATTTGGCCTGTTAAGTTGTTGAAACTCAAATCCCTGGAAGAAAATAGAAATTAAAAACATGAAGAAAACGAATACGATAACTTACTGAGGCGATTAATTTTTTTAAATAGAACTTACAGCTTTTGTAATGATTGTAATTCTGTTATATAAGATGGCAAAATACCAGTGAGTAAGACATTTCTTAGAACCCTACAGGAAATAAAAAGGAAGGGGAAAAAAGTCTGTTCATTCATAAATTTAGATAAAAACATTCATTTTTTGTTTCCGAAAGGAAAAACAGATGAATACAAGAAGTAACGAGTATGCTTAACTCACAAGTCAGTCAAGTTCTTTAGATTTCTTACAAAATCAAGAGAAGAACTCCCATTGTATATATCGCTAATTCGCCTACAATAAAAAACAAGTACATATATACGTTCATGTATGATTTATCACATATGGCTATGAAGAAAATGGGAGAGAGTCCTGCAATGGTGGGGGGAGTATGAGGAGAAACAAGATATCTCTACTTACAAGGAGTCCAATGAGGTTAACTTCGCAAAAGTGGATGGTATTGGTCCTTCAAAAGAGTTCCCTTCAAATCTCCTGTATAAACATTTGACAGACTGTAGTCAAACTGATGAAAAAATCTAGGCAAAACTATCCATCTTGATGCTGATTCGGACAGAAACTTATTTGAAGAATAGCCAAGATCTTTTAATGACTTACAATGATTTAAGCTTTGTCCAGCTACTGCCAACAAAGTCTGGTATTTTGCCTGTGAATGCAGCGTCAGATGCCCCCCTGAAATTCAACAATGCTTTGCAGGATCAGGAGACGGTAACAGGCAATAAACATATAGAAGGGTCTCAATCCCTAAGGTCTTTCTTACACAATTTGCAGGTTTACTAGGTTAGCAAATGTTGAGGGAATCTCGCCACTCAATCCACAACTATTAATGTAGCTGTCAATTCATAAAACCACTTGTTATAATTTCATAGGGTAATTAACCTGTAAACATAATCATCTACATCCCCCCAAAGAACTAGAACTTACAGTTGTTGAAGGTTGACTAATTTACCAAGTTCTGGAGGGAGCGTTCCAGAGAAATTATTAATACCAAAAGATCTGCATGACATTGATCCCCAAATGAAAAAAAAAAAAAAAAAAAGAACATTTTTATTTCATAGAGATACAATGATAAAGTAAAACAAGAAATGCAAGTATCAACGCTACAGCACTACAACAGAATATGTACCAAGGCAACTACAACTTCAAGCTGCAGCACCCTTCAAATCAAAAGCTAGGCAAATTGTCGTAATTGACAAGAAATTAAGACATCATCAATTAATTTATCCTTTCATGGGATATGGTAGCATTTAGAGTAAACTTTTGCTTAGAGACAGAACTCCTTGATCCTTTATATATGGTGACAAAAAGGACTCTTTCAGAGTTTCTTCAATTCTTACAGCAGTTTTAGCTCCTTAAGATTTCCAAGCTCCTTCGGAATGCGTCCAGAGAAATTATTGTGGCCAATTGACCTATATATAGTAAAACAAGTATATAAATAAATAATACAAAGAATAGTGTCTTGTTGAATATTAGAAATTAGCAAATAGTTTAAAAGAAAGGAAAAATATATATAGAAATCAGGCAAGAGAATGATTTCTTCTGCCAGTATGTCAGAAGAGCCACTGTCTGTCATACATAAAACAGAGTGGACTTAACACTTTACTGGTTCACCTTCATTGCAAAATTAGCCATCCTTGTACGACAAGGAATTGGATTAAATTTATTAGTTTCAAACGTCATTAGTCTGAAAGATAATTAAAGCAATCTCATAGTTAAACCTACAACCGTCGGATTAGCAATTACATGTATGTGATTGGGAGGGTACAAAAAACCATTAAGGCCTGGAAGTGGAAGTGGAAGTGGAAGTGAAAGAGTTGAACTTGAACCATAAAGCAGCAGCCCATACATTTCTGGCTTTATTATGTTGTTAATTCTTAACTACTGTTATTTGGAAACTTGTTCTTAAAGGCCTCAAAAGTTAAAACCAGCAAAGAAATAATGTCTACCAAAAAATGAAATGCTTTTATCAGATTAATCTTTCAGCACTCACAGCGACTCCAGTCTTGACATATTTCCAATAAATGCTGGCAAAGGACCTGAGAAGAAGTTTTGATCAATCTTGCTGCATCATCAAACAATAACTGATTATGATCATGAAGATCAAACGCAAGAAGAAAATAGAGGGAAAAGAATATTACAAGTACGTAAGATAAGGCAAATCCAAAAGTTCATCTGGTATTACGCCTTGTCTATCTAGAGCATATACCCTCCTGACAAAAGTGTATCAATATGTAGTAAAACATTAGTACAAATGATATATTATTATTAGACCTACCACAAAGGCCATTGATTCAAGTTATAAGGTGAATTCCGCACTTCAAATTCAAGAAATTTTTACTTGTTTTATGGCTGGATTACCTGCAACACAATGTGATCCAGAGAAGGGAACATGGGGAGAGCAAATCTCTCCACATCATCTGACAAATTAATAATGAAATTTTTTGCTGTCTATAAGCATGGAAAACCATATGCCTAACTTTTTTTCCTGAAGACTCATTTCTACTTATTACCGCCAGTGTGATGATTGAGTTCTAAGACTGTCAGTTTAGGCATTGAGATTCAATATCACTCCTATATGCTCTTATATCAAAGGTATTGTCCTCTCTAGACGTCTAAGGTTCACGCATAATTTTGTCACCCTAAAGATGCACCTCCTTTGGTTTGAACCAAAAGAGGCATACTTTTGAGTGACAAAATCCGTGAGTGCTCAGAGAAAACAATACATTTGATATAGGCGTACGCAGAAATGACAACCAAGTCCCGATATATAAAGTGACGTGAAAGAAACATTCTAAAACCCGACCGTCACAACTAGGTTTGGACCTAACTGGCCTTATTTAACTGTTACAATGATGATAGTAATGGCTTAAAAAGTATTGTGGAGTAAGCATACAGTCTAGTAATGTGGCAGAGAGCGTTGTTCTGGAAAGAACAATCACATGTGATAGCAGGGTTATTATCACCATCTTCAAACACAGAATCACTTTGGCTGAGAGCACTTCCACTGCAAAGCTCCCCACTGATGTTCCATGAATCCGCAGCTTGTGTATCCCATTGTTGGAAGATTGAGTTCAATGCCCTCACTGTTCTCCCCCCCCCCCCCCCCACCACCACCACAATTCATAAAATAATTGGAGGGAAAAAAATTTTGTTAGGAGATTACCATTTACCAACAGTTATATTACCATCGTTATGAATACAGAAGAGAGACATGTAACAGATTTTAGATTCTGCAAACATGTTAATAAGATATCATATAAAACATAATTAAAAAAAAGTGAGATATCTGACAGAATTTTATTTCACTTGTAAAATTAAAAAGTTTTACCAATAACTTATTTAGTACAATTTTTTTTTAAAAAAAAAAACTCATTTACTTTTTCTTTTAGCAAATTGTTCATGACTTTCTTAATTAATGGGGGAAATTAAGGGAAAAGATTGTAAGTTTTTAGCAGATTATATTTTGATCTACTAATATATAATTTATTTCACATATAATATTAATGATTAAATCATGTTTAATTCTAAAAGTCAATTCAAACAATAAGCTTAATAAGAAAAAAGAGAAGGGTTTTTTTTTCACCTGAGGTTAATTTAATTTTTAATCATAACAAAAAAAATATTAATTTATGTTTGCATTAGAAGTTGATACCAAAATTTCAAGCTTACACGAAACCCTTTAAGCACTATCATTAAGGCTATAAAGACTTTTTCAAAGATGAAATATATTTCCCTTGACATTACTAACCAATATAAGCCACCGTTCATAAAGCAGAAGTTCAAATTAATAATTCACATTTGATCAATGAAAATGACACTTCTGAAATTCTATTAAAATATTGATTTATTTTAATTTTATATAATTAATTCATTTAAAAAAAAATTAATCACATAAATCTTAAATCCACAACTTTCAAAAATGGCTTCAATATTTATGTTATCTAATTTAATTATTTTCAGTTGTGAAGTTTTTATAATATATTGAGTTATTAACTTTGGGAGATTGATCCTAACCATACATCAACAACTCCTATAAAATTTTTGACAATGAGATGAACGTGAGATAATTTATTAATTATCGTTAATGGATTTGATGATATATAAATATCAAAGGAGAAATCCAATGTAAGTCTGCAAAAGTTTCAATGTTCGACCAAAAAAATGAAAAAAAAATGCATTGAATAATTTAATTACCAGGTGAAATGACGTAATGATGAACATTTAACTGGGAGTATATTTTAAGTGGTTATAAAAAAAAAAAAAATGTTGACAGGTGAGATACTCCAAACTTAAAAAGCCAATCACATTGAAACAAAAATTGTAGAAGTTAAAATCAATTAGTCTTTTCGCACCACTTGACAGGTGGATCCACTCTAATTAAACAATTGCAGGCTCAAAAAATATATATATATATTCTAATGTATTTTAATTGAAAAAATATATCTATATTATTTATAATTATTAAAAAATTTATAAAATATTTTCACATTAATATTTATATATTTTATAATTAAATTTAAATAAAAATCTTTAATTATCCAACATAATTCTAATGGGCCGGGCCTGCCCAGCAGTAATTGGACTAATTGAGAGGGTTCTTTTGTAGAGAGAATGACTTCTTCTACAAAAGGTTACTGCTTAGTACTGCCAACAAGTTAATTAACAAGATACTGCAAGTATTTCTGAAGCAACAGCAGCAAGCAAGAGCCTTTGAAGTTCGAACCAGTTGTAACTTGGTATGTATGATAATGAAACCAAAGGTATACATGAATGTTTGTGTTGGTTCACCAAGAATTCTCCTGATAAAATTAATATCGAATTCGTATAATAACATCTTAAACTAGTGGTTTAACTGTATTTTTTCGTACTCATTAGGCAAACCAATACTCGGCTAGGATTATCATAGGAACTAAACTAGCTTGTAGTAATATATAAAGAAACCCACCACTTCGAAAACAAAAGCCATAACTTATCGCAACTTTTGGCGGAGAGCTAGGCCGATGGAGAAAGATCAGAATTTTTGTTACTGAGTGGCTATCATAATTAGTTACATAGTTTACGATATATATTTATATATATAGATAGACAGATATAGATGATACCTTGATATGGTGTTTCTCGCATTAATTTGTTTCGTAATTATTCCTCAGTGCTTTTCTACTGAGTTATATACTTCGAGTTGCATTTATAGTTTCGGATTTTACTAAGATATATATATATATATATATATATATATATATACACACACACACATATATATATAAATGGAGATCGAAACAGTACCTTCAGAAGGATCGGTGGTGGCATTCTGGGCATTGATGGATTTGCTGCATAAAAAGAAAACAACGAGAAAGAAGCAGATGGTAGAACACAGGGGGTTCAACCTTAAAATCATTTTTTTGTTATTTTTTTCTTCTCTTCACAAACAGGATGTTGGGCCACTGATTCTCATCATCAGTCACCCACTTATGTAAATATCTAGTTGTGCGGATACACTAACGCAATGATTTAGATACCTCTTAGTCTTGGTCACCTCATAAAGAATTCAAGAAAAACTCATATTGCAAGGCTTGCTCAACATAACCGAGAAAACTGTCATTATATATGTTAAATGATCATTTGTATTTTATTATTGCTTTTATTTTGTTGACTATTGGCAAACATTTGCGTTCCCTATGCGTTTCGTCCTTTATTTTTTTTTTTTTCTCAATTATAAGTGGATGTCGGCAACTATAAGCCAACTTCTGTGGGCGGGTCAATCTTCGTGCCGCCTTGAATCCGCCAACAAAACTTTTTTCTTTTTAAATTTTTTTGACAGTATTTTTGAATAAAAAATTTTTAAATATTAACATTTTAAAATTTATCAAGTTAAAATATTAATATTTTTAATTATATTATTTATATAAATATTTTTAAAAAAATTAAATATTAAAATTTGATAAAATTTAAAATAATTATAAATAATAATATTAAAAATAAAATAAAAAATATACAATATAAATGTCATTAGATTTTTTAAAATATATAAATATTATTATAATATAAAAATAAATAATAAATTTTAAAATGAGTTTATTTAGTTAAAATTAAAAAATTAATAATAGCATTTAAAAATAAATTTAATAAATATTAATATTTTAATAAAAAATTAAAAAATTTTATAAATTTCATCTCAAAAGATAAAATTTAAAATGAGAATTTAAAGTATCTAAAATTTCTCTTTAAAATTTTAAAAATTTTTATTTTTATTTTATCAAATAAAAAAATTATATTTTAAAATTTTTTAAATTTCTTTACAAATAAATTTTCCCTCTAAAATTTTTCACCTGAACACACCTTTAAACTCAGTTATAAATAATTTTTATGATTAATTCCACTCCCGAGACGCTCACGTTTAAAGAGACGACTTTTATCCAACGAATATTTGCCACCTGTTTGACATCACGCGAAAGTAAAAAAGTTAATTACAAAATTGATCTGTACTATTACTTCTTTTAAACTGATATTTTAATTTTTTTTTTCAAATAAGTTTTTAACTTTTATTTTTTTAAATATTTTATTTTTTTATATCATTAATAAAATTAATTTTGATAAAATTAAAAATAACTATATCAATAAGATTAATCATTGAAACAATAAAATTAGATATTGTAACGATGAGGTTAAAATTAATTATGAGATATATGTTTGAGTTTAATTACAATCGTGGCTGTGAGGTTGACTATAATGAAAAAATGACAATAAACGATATTAGATTAAAATATTTATATATAATAAAATTTTTTAGATTGCTTGATATTTACTAAATTAATAAATAATTAAAATTTTTAAAATCATATTTTTGTCAAATAATTATTTTATTAATAGATAAATAAAAAATAATATATTAAATAATATTTATTTTTTATTTTTTATTATTCATGTAATTATTTATTTTTCATTCATTCATATTATTGTATAACAATAATTTTTTTACATATATAAATACTAAAATTTTTATATATTTATTATCTTATATATTAAAAAACAAATACTAGACCACAAGAGCTTAAAACTCCAATAGAGATTGAAACTCCGCTGGTGTGTTACTCAAACTTGGCGCGTTTGATGAAAGAATTAGCGTTGGATCCCACTGGCGGCTCTTCATGGGGACCCAGGGCTGTAAGTTATGAAAGTTTTTTTAGTATATACATGCATATATTAATATCATATAAATTTAAATTGATTTAATAATATTAAAATGGTTAATTTGGTTGTTTTTATTTTTTTAATTTAATTTTATATATCACTATAATTTAAAACAATTAAAATCATGGTATTATTTTTTATTTTCATACACATTAGTTATTGCTAACAAATTTTTAAAATTAAAAGACTCATTTTTTATTTTAAATTATAAAAATATAAATTTACGAAAATCAAATTAATTTTTTATCTTTATAAAACATTTGAAGATTTAGCCTATTTAAATTTGGCCTATTACTCATTACATTTAGTGAAAATTTATAAATAAAATATTATATTTAAATTACTTATATTCATCACTATTTACTTATATATATTATTTTTTAATATAAATATATTAATATTATATAATTTTTTAAATATGTAAAATATAACAAGTAAAATATATTTTGATCGCCTTAAGATTTTTGATAAAATCCGTCACTACTCTTGTTATAAGTCTTGATCAATGTAAAAAGATTCCATGGAAAACTCCTACCATATATTAAATGATCATTTGTATTTTACTTATTGATTTGACTTTCTTGCAGCCTTTGTGTCCCCTATACCTTTCGTCCTTAATTTCTGCTCAATTATATTTGGGAGTTGGCATCGTGAGCTGGAAGACCACCATTGACTGACGTCAGTTGGCAGAAGGCTGGACAGTTGTTCCTGCAAAGCAAGTTGGTGCTGTCTTCTTCGGATGGGGAATATGATTATTGGGCATCGAGCTTAGCTTTGATTGGATTGGAGCTTTGTCCGACTTCCCAACTTCAATTATTCATTTCTTTTACAATGGTAAAATAATTGCCACTGATGTACCGTAGGTGAAAAGACAGATTATTTTTTTTTATACCACAGTTTCTGGAAGTTGGAAGGTGACTTTTTAATTATAATCAAATTATTTTATTCTACCTATATATATTTTAAAAATATATAAAACGTAAAATATAAATATTTTTATAATATCAATATTTAATTTATAGTTTGTTTATTTTGTATTTTTTATTAAATTAAAACTAAATTCAATCAAAAATTTTATTAGTGCAAAGCACAGATTAATTGAACTTTCAATTTTATATTTCCATTTAATTGAGTTATTAATTGGATGAAAATTAATTAACAGTTGACACACACAACCACGTCACCTATAATCAAAAGTTTATTTAGGTTAAATAGACGTTTGAAAATTCAATTGAGTGAACTCAATTAATTATATATAATAAAATAATAGAAATTAAATAATTATTTAATTTTAATCCAAGCTGTTAAATTGCATAGATTCTATACTGATGGTATAAGGACACCACCAACTTCTGAATTTCAAATTCTGAAGTTAGATTTGGACGGTTCGATAATTAATCCTGATTAATGAGCAAAGTAACTGAATCAATGCGATAACCGAATTGACAAAAACGCTTTCTAATCATTTCATGATAACCTGAACTGCTATAATATTGTCAAGTGAAAGCAAAAAATAAATAATTAATTAATTACAATAATAACTTACCCAATTTTCAGTTGATATCTTTAAGGAAGTTGACGTTTTTGATTTTGAGTATTTGATGGGTTGCATGAAATGGATAAGGTGGATTTAGTTATATCTTTTGTGAACCTAACAAGTTTGGTAGCCTCCCTTGCAAAGATGGGTGGATCCTATTGATTTTGTCCAATTGGATTCATTTTTCTTCTTCAGATTTAAGTTCGGTCTATGTATTTTTGTTGTGAATATGTTTTGTTTGTAGCCATTTTTAGGCATTCTTCATTAATGAAATTTTATCCTGATTGAGGAAAAAAAAAAGAAGAAACTTATCCAATTATTCTTTCTAATTCAATGGTTTGTGTATGATTAGTTTGTCAAAAAAAATTAGATTTGAATATCCTATCTTAATTTTAAAAAATAAGAGTATACAATTAAAACTTGAAAATTATGTAAAACTCACATTTAATCCAAGTACTTTAAATAATTATTTTTAAGATATAATATTTTATTTGATTAAGTGTCAATAATCTTTGGTTTTATTTTTGGGGTAAAAAAATGACATAATAAAATTTAGAAGTATGATTAATTTATCCCAAACTGAGAACTTCAGTCAAAGTTTAATTTTCACCTGGTGTAATTCAAGCGATTGCTAAAAACGTTTTCCTTTACATCAACACATGGACGGCGAAACGAGACCGGAGTCTGAATCTGCAAAGGATGAGCCAAGTTGCAAATTTCTCAAAAACTCAGGGGTCGGGGATTATGACTGCCTACCTAAGTGGATGATGATAAAGGAAGGCAACACGTGATGCAACAGTGTCCCTTATTTTTTTTCTATATTGGCGGCTGACCGTAGACTTTCACCGCGACTCGACTTTTCGTTATATGGATCTCTTTTAATTGAAAAAAAAAAAAAAAGGTGGCATTAATCGGATAATTAAACTTTTGAATAGTATTAATTTGTAACCTACGATCACGTCATATGTCTAAACATTTGACAAGCTGTTCTCACGAGGCACGAATTTGCTTGCGTCTTTAGTCTTTTCAGTTGACACAAGGGAAAAGATTCTCTGCATTTCTTTTTTTTTTTTTTCACATTTTCTATTAAAAAACCACTTCAGAACTGTTCTTAAAAGGTATGGTTTTGATTTTTTATTTGAATCCTTTCGGTCTTAAAAGGAATGCAGGCAACTTGCAACTTTTTTTTGAAGGAATACAGTTTTATTCTAGCGGTCCCTTACCTCAAAGGATACGCTTTTAGAGAGGGAATAGTCGACAGATTGAGGACTTCTTTGCAAAAATAGGGCAAGCAATGGCCCCGGCCTGATTTTTTTTTTTTTTCAGCTGCCACGACCTTATCTTGGACACGAGTTTGATGAAGATACAAATGTTTTTTTTTTTTTGCTTTTGAAATTGGGCTTAAACCCTCGTTAATGAAAAAGATGTTCTCAATATAGAAGATAAACAAAAGGAAAGAAAACTCAAGGCATGGCATAAAATTTTTGAAGAGCGATATTCAGGTTATGGGTGGACGACGAAACGTCACATCTAGATTGTGATATCGTGAAAAATTATTAATTTTAAATATAATATAAATTGATATAAAAAATAATTAAAATATGATATAATAAAAAAATAATACGTAATTATTAATATGTTTGTATATATAATACTAATCCACAATTATTTAAAAAAATGATCATTACGTAGATATACGTATTAATTACAATATACTTCTGCTTTCCATTCACAGTTGAGCCGTTGTGCACCGAGTAATCTTGACCAGGTTGGCTTGGTTTCATCCAGTCCTAGGATGTGAATATGATTCAATTTCCATACATCAAAAATAAGAAAAACCTAAATACATCATTTTCGCACTCAAAATTCTCCTGGATCGCCAATCAAATAGATCTAAAACTACATTTATAGCACATATTTTCCATTTCTTCATTCGAAATCTCATTTTCAGAAATAGTCTGCTTTTCGGGTTTGAACTTTGAACAATGTACTTTTAAAAGCTCAACAATGCTTGCACACAATGTCCACTGACTGGGAATATCCCATGGTTGAAGTGAAGATTATTATCATCGGATTGTCACAGAACATCATGCTTGCGCACCTTGAGCACCAAAAAGTAATGCAAGCATATGCGTTCACACGAGCCACGCCACTAGGCCTACTTGCTGATGCGGCAGGCCCAGGCCCTGCAGTATTTATCCTTCGTTTAGCATGGCATAGAAAACAGACACCCAAATAAGCATTCATAATTTCATATTACTCCAACATGGAATAATCAAACACCTGCACAAAATTTAGGTGTAGAACTTTCCGAGTAGTTTTGGATTATCTCATTGAGATTGTTGGTCTATTGTCTGATTCTTTATAATTCTATGGTTTTTGTTGTTTCGGTATCAATGTAACTTCTACTTTTAGGCAAGCTTTCATGGTATAGACGTGTTTCATTACCCACCATCTACTTCTTTGGCATGTTTTATTACCACCTGATGTTTTCTGTTAACAAACCCTATAGCTTCACGATAATACGACATAGTTGAATGCTGAAAAAGATTTATGACGACCCCATGATTTGGTGCAAGCACATGTGCATAAGTACATTACATGTTTCATACCACCAAAGAACTGATCAACCAAAACTTCATTCTTTTCAACCAAAAAAAATAAAGAGGAAAAAGAAGAAAAGACTATTTTACCATGTTTTCACTAAGAAAATAGCGATGACTGCCTCCAGGTTTTTTGGATAACTAAGTTAGAGTTAACACTTGACAGATCAATTTTTAAACGCGAAAAATCTTAACGTTAATAATTCGTGGTTAGGTATAGGCCATTAATAAGGTTACTAATTCCGTCTCTATAATAGGAGCTTCGGTTTTTAGAATTACGAAATTGACATACGGCAACTGTTATAAAGCCTTGTTTAAGGATCGTGGGCCAGGCAGGCTAAATTTCGGATAGTATATGGGCTTCTAATTAGTGGTAGGGAAAATAAAGTCTGTACATTCTACGTAGATGACTATTATTAGACCTAACAATTTATATATAAATGTTATATTTGAATATTTTATTATGTTATAATCATAAATAAATTTTTAAATATTTATGTATTTATGTTATTTTTTTATATGGTATTATATTTTAGTCCTTCTTCATGTCGCATTTATGTTGTGTATTTCTGATAGATTTTTATAACAAAATTTAGTCAGAAATAATTCTAGCGACGGAGTTTTGTATAGAAAATAAATATTTACGATGGAAAATTTTCATCACTGAAAATTATTTCCTAATGATTTTTAATTCACTAAAAAAATTAATGACAAATATTTCATTGCATATATTTATTTTCAACATAATTTTTTCAGTTATTCTGACAAAAATATTATCAGCAACTTCATTTATAGTGATGAATTTTTTTGATAGATTTCTATCTATTTTCGATGAAAAATTTCATTGAAAATAAACCTCTTTCTTGTAGTGTATGATCAAGACAAAAAAAATTAAAAATTTATCTAAAATTTCAAATAAGTGAAACTTTTTATAAAAAATTAATAATATATCAAAATCTTTAACTAACCGATGCATACCAATATTTATAAATACGAATGTGTATAAAATCAAGCGATAAGATATCAATTTCATTTTGTTTTATCTTAAAACTGATACGTGTCAACCTATATAATTAGTATTGGTACTTACTATACGGAGTCGAGGTGCATTTTTCATATAGTGTTCAACCTGATATGCAAATGCATGTCTATTTTTTGGTTTTATTGAGTAAATAAAATATTGCTCTATCATTTGTTACCATAAACTATCTTCAAGGCTAGCTCGACCACGCTTCCATTTATATTTCATCCTCCACCATTTCATTTGCCAAAAACGCATCCTAATTATGTCAGTGCAATACGTGATAAATATATATATATTCAAAGTTTTCAAGTATGGGAGTCAATCTTGTACAAAGGTTCTAATACCAACCCAAATTTAGCATGTTATTTCACAAGTCAAAATAATATGTAATTATTTATAGTTTATAAGTTAATTTGCTGTGTCGTTCATTAAAAACAAGAAAAAAAAAAAAAAAGAGCAAAATCACCAAGTATTTTAATAAACAAAACATCTATTATCTTTCTCAGAACTGAATTGCTAGCTTTCAAGATAGAGCCGAAAAGAGAAACTTTTAATCTGAAAATACACCTACGATGACAAAAACAGAAGCTGTGGACATTATTGTACATATCAGTACCAAAAGTTCAATTATTGAAAAAGTCATTTACTGTGAACTACTGAAAAAGGAAATGGGGTGGGCTTAGCCTACCGAGCATATACCGTATTAACACACTGACGAATATTAGCCGCAACCCTGTCTCAAGACCGCTATTTTGGTGGCTATTGGCTAGTCTTTAGACTGCATAATCTGCCATTTTATGAGCTTTGAAAAGCATTCCCAACGCCCACAAGTCTTTATTTGTCCGAATTTCATAACATTGCTAACATATATTACAATACAACTCACTCTATATGCGCAGAAAAGATAGTTTCTAGAACTGCAAAGTAGGCAGAGTCGAAGAAACAACATTAAGAAAGGTACACAAGGTTCTATGCTTTTCAAGACAGTCTCACATGGTACCATAGCAGGGCATGGACCAAACAAAACAAAACAAAACTATTCACCTTCCTTCTCCAACAATCTCCCTGAATTCAGTAATATTTACTGGAGACAGCATTGGTTGTTCATCTACCCCTGAAATAACCTTTTTCTGGATGTCATTGCTGCTATCTGATGCAATGGATTTTGTGATTCTTCACTTGCGAAGGTGCCTGTTATATCCTTGAAATGCCAGTCTGTTAAATAACTTGGTTTTGATGTAGCATTGCTGATTTCAATATCTCCAGCCAGCATAGCAATAACACGGGACATGGGCGGCCGCATTGCTGGTGATGCCTGAGTGCACAACAGTGCCACCCCTATCACTCAGAGAGCTTCATTTTCCTCGAACTCCACTAAAGTTGGATCAAGCAGGCTCAAGCTTTGGTTTTTTACATGCAGGGTCCACGCCTAGAGACATTGCAGGAATAAATAACATCATGAGTAAAATCATTCAAAATTTAACGGGCACCTGAACAACTATGACAGCAGAACGAAAAAGATTTCCTTCTGATTACCCATTCTAGAAGATAAATTCTGTCATTTTCTAAGGTATTGTCAGAGTTTGGTCTACCACTTAGAATCTCCAAAGCAAGAACGCCAAAACCAAAAACATCAGCTTTCTCGGTAAGATGCCCAGGCATTGCATACTCAGGTGCCTGGTAGCCTCTTCAAGATAATTGAATTGCATTGGTGAACAGTATTCATTGAAAAATCAACTCAATCTAGCAACTCGGGTATGGAAATTTCATGCTATTAAGGTAGGACTCATAAAAAAAAGGATTGAAATGTCTTACATTGTTCCAGCAACCCGAGTACTGATGTGTGTTTTCTTGTCATCATTAAGCTTTGCCAATCCAAAATCAGATATTTTCGGGCAGAGCTCAGCGTCAAGCAACATATTGCTTGCCTTAACATCTCTATGGACAATCCTTGGCCTGGAATCTTCGTGAAGATAAGCTAGCCCTTTTGCAGTTGATAAGCAGATATTGAACCGGGTTGGCCAATCAAGATGCAAAGTCGTTTTGTCCTGCATTTATAGTTCATGGAATCCTAATATCGTCGTTCATTAATCAACAAAGAATGGAACCCATGAAATTATTATATAGGATGTTCTCATACCAAAGAGTGCCTGATCGAGGCTTTTTTTCTCAAGATACTCGTAAACAAGGAGGCGCCTATTCCTTCAATGCAGCATCCATATAGTTTGACAAGATTACAATGTTGCACTGCTGATATGGTAGCTATCTCAGTAAAAAATTGATCCTTCCCCTGGTGTGATGCTACTGAAAGTTGCTTCACAGCTACAACTCTCCCATCAGAAAGTGTACCCTATAACATACTACGATTTAGTAATATTGTAATAAATCATCCTCCCTCCATTATTTCATCATTATATGACAATCTATAACCATAGTTAGCATGCTAAAGATGTTAAGACATTGTTTACCTTGTATACAGGTCCAAACCCCCCCTTCTCCTAACTCCATTGAAGGGCTGAATTCTCCAGTGGCAGCTTTTAACTCAGAATAACTAAATGTGTTTGGTCTAGGGCCAATACCAATAAGCACTGCAGAGTCCAGTAAGGCAATTAGTAGCCCCCCTTTTACTGATATACAATGAAAGTTATTAGTATAAAACATATATTTTATGATAAACTGATGATCTTACCTTCCTAATCATCATCATCATCCTCTCTTCTTCTCTTCACATAAAAAATTGCAAATATAAGTATCGAAGCCAAGACCGCAACAGGAAATGTAATACCAACAATAAATGCTGTGTGGTTCTTCTCTTTAGGAGTGCCTGGCTGTATCCCACAGACGGTTAGAAATCTGAGGAACAAAATAGATGTATTAGAAACCAAAAAAAAAAAAACATAAAGATTAAGTACATGAAGCATATATTACAAAAAGATTCATAAGTGTTAGGATGTCTTACTTGGAACAACAGTAATAGCTGAAATGGATGGACCATAATAGCCTTGTTCTAGTGTACAGCAAGTCCCCTTACCGCCCAAAACTGGTGAATTTCAAGATGGTTCCCCGTTACGTTAGCAGTGAAATTCCTACTTATTGCTCTTTCAACACCAACTGCCTCCTTTGAAATATCGAAATCCCTTAATCACCAGGTTCCATGACGAAGTGTTGATTGGATATTTTAGCAGTAATTGTGATATACAACTCAGAATGGTACGAGTTTCTACTTTCAAAAGAAATATTACCTGAATATAAACATCGAAAACACGCCTTGCTAGACTCCTCCAAGACTGTGTGATTTGATCCGGGAAACCTGTTTCTGCGAAGAACAAGTTTACAGTATAGAGCCCGTTCTCAAGGCCTAGGCCACAGTATCTGAGTGATCCAGGGGATAGTCTTGAAGTCTGATACAGCTCAGCGGTGTTGGTACTTCTCATTTGTGCGAGGGTATATTGAAAATACTGTTGATTTTGTCTATCTGCAAACAAGCCTACATTGCTAACTGCCCATTTCCATTTACTGGTTACATTAAATGTTGCAGCCCCAAGAGTTTCATTCTCAGCATCGAATATTATCCCATTAGAAATCATCTGTGGGCCGCCGCACTTGATCGAGAAGTTTGCATCTGCCAATGCCAACATCGAAATATGTTAGTTAAGTACTAAGCATTAGTCATGATTAATCTTATAATTAAGATCTCAGTATCAGATGCTGGTCCCAAAGTTTTAGCTAGTACATCGTGGAGCATCTCTATTGCATGGGAAGCTTCTTTGAAGGCATTCTAAACCTGGTAAATGCCTGAGGAATTTCGAAACAATTTCTGGATTAGGAACTTTAAAAGAATGCATTGCATAGCAAGCATTCTTTTTCAGAAAGATACAAGAATTATCTAAAGAAAATTTTACACTTCTAATCATGGGAAAAAAATATGATGCTGCGGGTCAATAACTCATCTTATTTTTGAACTGTTAAGTGTGAAAGTTGTTGGCCACAAAGTTCCCAAATAAAATGCCGTGAAATAGCCTCTTATCAATGTCTTTAAACTACACCCTTAAATATTGGCATTGATTTGCTATTCATTCTTTCTTAGAGTGTGATATCAAAGAAAGTAAGCTCCATTTGAGCACCAAAAAAGCATTGGGATTCAACGTCGGTGTTAAAATACGAAAAAAAAGGTAAGTAAAGGAAGTATAATGGTTTAAGATACGAGTTTACCCAAGAGGGCAAGTTTCCTGACAGTAAATTGTATGGTAAATCTCTGCATTGAGAAGTATATTAGCAGAAAGTGAGTATGGAATATGAACATATTACCAGAATCAGGAGGATTTAAATGCTTTTACTATTTGATGGTTCACTTGGAAGTTGCTGACTGATGGCTTGACAACTATAGTTTATGGTTAATATCATGGTGGAGATTAAAAAGTAACATTATATGAAAATAATTTTTCAATGGAACGTATAATTGAACTTTTGTAAAGGATTTTCCCTGCACCTAAATCCCCAAACTTCTTCCATTAGGGTAGAAAAAGGAGATTGAAACATGCAAAATGCTTACCATAATGATCAGTAGGTGTTGAAAATGATACCAAAAATAAGAAGCTGATAGGGAAAATTCATTCAGGGAATTTTATTGTAACAACTCAAAACCATGGATCAACTAAGCAAATGAAGGATTGCAACCTGAAAGAGTATTTGTTTTCCGACTAATCTATTTCGTTTTTCTCCTACCCCTCAAGAATTTAGCAAAAACTATGATGTTGCTATTGCAAAATTTTTGCATCTTATGAGATTTGACAACATCTCTCAACAGAATAAAAGCCAAACTGATGCAATGAAATACGTTGGTGACTTACATAGTCTGAAGAGTGTCACTCTTCTGGCTGGGAATGGCACCTGACAGACTATTATTTCCAAGAAGCCTGGGCATTTCAATTGCATGAAAGAAGGGAAAGTAATTTCTAGTGAAAAACATAGTAGGCCAGACCTAAAAGTCCAGGATAAAAACTGACTTAAGATGAGATTTTCAACTATTGAAGGGGATGGTTTTCTTTCTAGTAGCTTACAAGTCTCTGAGAGAACTCATATTGAATAAAGCACTTAGAATTTGGCCTGTTAAGTTGTTGAAACTCAAATCCCTGGAACAGAGAAGAAATTAAAAACATAATGCAAGCAAATATCATAAATTACTGAAGCAGTTAATTTTATAAATAAAACTTACAGTTTTTGTAAAGATTGCAATTCAGTGATATAAGATGGCAAAATACCAGTGAGTAAGACATTTCTAAGAACCCTACAGGGAAAACAAAAACTGTCAATCCATGGATTTAGATAAAAGAAAACTGATGAATATGAGAAGTAAAGAGTACGCTTAACTCACAAGTCAGTCAAGTTCTTTAGATTTCTAAGGAAATCAAGAGAAGAACTCCCATTGTATATATCGCCAATTCGCCTGCATGATATACAAGCATAAAAAACAAGTACATATACTTACATACGTGTATCACATAGGAATATGCAGACAATGAGAGGAAATCCTGCAATGGTGGGGGAGTATCAGGAAAAACAAGATATCTCTACTTACAGAGAATTCAAGAGGTTAAATTCGCAAAACTGGATGGTATTGGTCCTTCAAAAGAGTTCCCTTGAAATCTCCTGTATAAACATTTAACAGACTATAGTCAAACTGATTAAAATATCTAGGCAAAGCTATCCTTCTTGATGCTGATTCAGAAAGGAACTTATTTGAAGATCAAGCAAGATGTTTTGATGACATACAATGATTTAAACTTTGTCAAGTAATGGCCAGTAAAGTCTGGTATTTTGCCTGTGAATGCGGCGGCAGATGGCCACCTGAAATCCAACAAAGCTTTGCAGGATCAGGAGACGGTAAAAGGCACCAAAACACATAGAAGGGCCTCCGTAAGGTTTTTTTTTACAAAATCTGCAGGTTTACAAGGTTGGCAAACGTTGAGGGAATCTCGTCACCCAATCCACAACTGTTGATCTAACCGTCAAATTGAAAAACGAAACGTTGTTATAATTTTGTAGGGTAACTAACCTGTGAATACAATCATCTATATCCCTACAAGGAACTAAAGAAAATCGGAACTTACAGTTGTTCAAGTTTGACTAAATTACCAAGTTCTGGAGGGAGTGTTCCAGAGAAATTATCATTACCAATAGGCCTGCATGAGAATGATCCACATAAATTTCTTTTTTTTTTTTGAAGAAACTTCGAAAGAAAAAAAACATTTTTATTTCATAAAGATACAGTGAACGAGTAAAACATGAAATGTAACTTATATCCTTATATTAAATAGAGAGAAGGACTGATCTCATATAGATATAGTTTAGATTCGTATGGGTATTAAAGCAAAAGCGCTACAGCAGAATCTGTCCTACGGCAACTACAACTTCAAGCTGCAGTACCCTTCCAATCAAAAGCTAGACAAATTGTAGCAATTGACAAGTAAGACATTGTCAACTAATTTATCCTTTTCATGGCTATATGGTAGCTTTTAAGAGTAAATGCTTGCTTAAAAACAGAACTATTTATTCTTACAGCATACATAGCTCCTTGAGATTTCCAAGCTCCTTTGGAATGGCTCCAGAAAATCATTGTGGGCAATTAACCTGTACATAGTAAAATAAATAAATACAATAATCCAAATAATAGTGTCATCTTGAATATAAGAAATTAGAAAATAGTAATAGTAAAAAAAATGAAAAATATACATAGAAATCAGGGAAAAGAGTGATTTCCTATTCCAGTATGTCAGAAGAGCCACTGTTTGTCACACATAAGACAGAGTGGACTTAAGAACACTGTACTGGTTCACCTTCATTACAAAATTAGCCATCCTTATGTAACAAGCAGCCTATTGCACTTTCTGCCTTTATTATGTTGTTAATTCTTAACTATTTTTATTTGGAAACTTGTTCTTAAAGGTCTCAAAAGTCAAAACCAACAAAAGGAATAATGAGTACCAAAAAGTGAAATGCTTTTATCAGATTAATCTTTCGGCACTCACAGTAGCTCAAGTCTAGACATATTTCCAATAATGCTGGCAAAGGACCTGGGAAGAAGTTTTGATCAATCTTCCTGCGTCATCAAACAATAATTATGATCATGAAGATGAAACGTTAAGGAAAAAATAGAGAGAAAAGAACGTTCTTACAAGAAAGTCAGATGAGGCAAATTCAAAAGCTCCTCTGGTATTAGTCTTCGTTTATCTAGAGCATATACCCTCCTGAAAAAAAAGTGTATAAACATGCAGTAAAATGTTAGTACACATAGCATATTATTATTGGACCTCCCTCAAAGGCCGTTGATTCAAGTTGCAAGGTGAATTATGAACTTTAAATTCAAGAAAAATTTAATTGTTTTATGGCTGGATTACCTGCAACAAAATGCGATCCAAAAAGGGAACATGGGGAGAGCAAATCTCTCCACATTATCTGACAAATACATAATGAAATTTTTTGCTGTCTATAAACATTAAAAACCATATGCCTAAAATTTTTCCTGAAGACCCATGTCTGCTTATTACAAGTCAATAACTATAGATGAGTGTGATGATCGAGTCTAAAAAGACATTTTTTCTATGTTATTTTAGGTATTGAGATTCGGTTGTCACTCTTGTATATACTTATATCAAAAATATTATTTTCTCTAAACATTTAAAGATCACGCAAAGTTTTGTCATAAGTGTAACCAAAAGCACATTTTTTTGAGTAACAAAAACCTTTGGATGCTTAAAGAAAATAATACTTTTGAAGTAAGTGTACACAAGAATGATAACTAAATCTCAATACATAAAGTAACGCAAAAAAAAAAAAATCCTAAGATTCCGATCATCACAACTAATTTTGGACCTAACTAGCCTTATTTTAACTGTTACAATGATGATAGCAACGGGTCAAAAGGTATTTGCAGAGTAACCATACAGTCTAGTAATGTGGCAGAGCGTGTTGTTGGAAGAACAATCACATCTGATAGCAGGGTTATTAGCACCATCTTCAGACGCAGAATCACTTGGGCTGAGAGCGAGTCCACTGCATGGCTCTCCACTGATATTCCATGAATCCACTGCTTGTGCATCCCATTGTTGGAAGATCGAGTTCAATGCCCTCACTGTTTTTAGGAGATTACAATTTACCAACATATATCCATCCAAAATTTTAATTAATAGTTTGTTACCTCATTTTTTTTTTTTTTCAAATAAGCTTGAAGGTTCTAATTAATACTAAAAACAATAATCAGAAAAGCGGAAACTTTTCCATTTAATATTAATAATTCATACCAATAATATTCCATATTAAAATATATTTATGTTTAGTGAAACATGCATGTAATTATAATCAAAACTGATTATAATTACTATAGTTTTTTCTGCATTTATCTTCCGCAGCTAAAAGCAAAGTAATTATAGTGAAATATTAGAGGATTTAGATCAAATTAACTGAGCTTTGGTCAAATTTTTTTTGCCGAAAGTCAGAGACACCTGTCAACATGCTAATTCAACCCATCCCCTTTTTATTTCAGAAAAAAATAAACGTTTTACCTTATTATCATTTTAAAATTCTACAAACGAGTTAACAAATGAATTATACTTTTAAGTTATATTAAAAAAAAATTAAAACAGAGATATATGATAAATTTTAATATCACTTTTAAAGTTTATAAAATTATTAACAATAAATCAAATACAAATAAAAAAATAAATCATTTCGTATTTCTTCTGACAAATTATTCATGAGTTTCTTAATTAAATGGGGAATTCAAGGAAAAGATAGTAAGTTTTTGGCTTCAAATCAGAAGGTCACATATAATATAAGTGATTAAATTATGTTTAGTTCTGAAATTCAATTCAAACAAAAAGCTTACTAGGAAAACAGAGAGAGGTTTTTTCACCTGAGGTTAATTTACTCGTTAATCATAACAAAAAATTAAAAAAAATAGTAATAATTTTTGTTTTTATTAGAAGGAAAACACTATGTGAATATAATAATAGCAACGTCATTAATAAAATAAAATAATAATTATAAAATTTTAATTTACTTTCATTTTATTTATTTAATTCATTTGAAATTAAAAAAAAATTATAGACGTAAATTTCAAATTCATAGCTTTCAAGAAACTCTTTAATATTCATGACATCTGATTTAAATTCTCGATAGTGAAGCTTTTATAAATATTGAGTTATTGAGGAGATTTAATAGTAACTATATATCAATATAAAAATGTTTGACATAGAGATCAACGAGAGGCAATCTAGTCAACGGACAAGGAATTTCTTTGACGGTGTATAATATCAAAGGAGAAAGTCAATGTAAGCCTTCAAATGAAATGATGTAATGATGAAGACTTAACTGGGTGTATCTTTTAAGTTGCTATAAAAAATTGAAAGGTGAAATACTCCGAACTTAAATAACCAATGAAATTAAAATACTTTTGTATATCTAAATTTAAAAATTAAAATCAATCAGTCTTTTCGCACCACTTGAAAAATAGGGTCCAATTCTAATTAAATAATTGTATTTAAAAAAAATTATAAATCAATTTGGATTTTGGCGTTCATTTTATTTTGGTCCAATTTTTATTAAATTTAATTTGATTTTGATTCTCATAATAATTAAATATATTTTATTTTATTTTATTTTTGACTAATAAGTTAAAAAACTAAAATTATTTGAACTGAATTCAATTTTATTATTTAATTTAATTTTTAATTTATTTTAAATTTTTATAGTCTAAATTAATATTTTATTTTAAATTAATAAAAAAATTTAAAATACTATAAAAAATATTTTTTAAATTAAAAAATTGATTAACCGAACCAATGAAATTTAATGTACATTAATTTATTATTATATTATTGTTATCATCTTCACAAACAGGACATGCAACGAATGTTTCTCATCATCCGGCATCCACTTATCTTAACATCTAGTTGTACGGATACACGAACGAATGACTCGGATGCCTCTTAGTCTTGGTAAAGAATCCAAACAAACTCTTATTATATTTATATATATATATATATATATATATATATATATTAAATGATCATTTGTATTTTATCTATTAAATTTATTTATTGGAAGTTGGCAACGTGAGGTATTACTATAACTTTAAGCCCACCCGCGACTTCAGTAGGCAGAAAGCTGTGCGGCTGTTCCTGCAAAGCAAGTTGGTATTGTCTTCGTCGGATGGGGAATGATTATTGGGAATGAACCTTAGCTTTGCTTGGATTGGAGCTTTATCCAACTTCCAACTTCAATTTTTTATTTCTTTTTAATGGTATACACAATTGCTATTGATGGATCCTAGGCGCAAAGATAGATTTTTTCTTCTTCTTCTTCCCTTTTTTTTTTTAAGACCAAAGTTTCCGCAACTTGGATGGTGGATTATATCAAATTCCACTAGAAGCCTTTAATAATGACATTAGAAATGCAGGCTAAAATATTTTAAAAAAAAGTTTTGAATTAAAATTATTTTATTACTTTATTACAATAAATTAAAATTTTATTTTCACTCAATTGAATTTATATTTGGATAAAAATTAATTGGCAGCTGTCACAATTTATGTGGCTTCTGCAATTAATTTTTGTCCAATCAAACGTTCAATTAAATATAAGTAGATATTCAAAGATTTGGTTGAGTGAAATTGGATATTGGAAACTCAATTAATTACGATAAAACAGTGTAAATTTGTAATAATAATTTTACTTTATTTAAAAGATATATATATATATATATATATATATATATATAGGCCAAGCAGTTAAAGGGCATAGTTACTATGCTGATGGAAGTAGAAGGATCCCATTCAACTTTTGAATTTAAAATTCTAAAGTGAAATACGTATCCCTTGATAATTAATCCTGATTAATAAGCAAAATTACTGAATAATCGAATACCTTAATTCACAAAAACACTTTGAAATCATTTCATAATGACTCCAACTTTTATAACATTGTAAGTGCCTGATTATATCTATAATGCTAAAGAAAAAAGAAAGACCCTTTTTAAAGTGAAATTATTGTTCAACCAATTAGTAAAAACGTTTCCCTTTTACATATATCAACACAGGAGAGGCGAAACGCTGAAACGAGATAGGGTCTCAATCTGCAAAGCTAAAACCACCAAATGAAATGCAAATTTCTCAAAATTCAGGGGTCGGGGAATATGACTGCCTACCTAGGTAGCTGATGATGAAGACAACACAAGCCGTAGAAGTGTCCCATTTTTTTTTCCTATTTTGGCGGCTGAACTTAAGACATTCTCCAGAACACTGTTTCCCATTATAAGGATCCTTTTAATTGAACATCTTAATTCTTACTTCTTTTCCAGACCAAATGGCTGCATTAATCGGATAAGCAAAAACCTTAGAACACTAATGTTAAACCTGCCACCTACGACCCTGTTGAACTAAACATTCGACAACATGACTCCACGTGGCACAGTTAGGAACACGTGGCATGAATTTGACTGCTTCTTTAGTCTTTAGTTGACATGAGGGGAAATATCCCCGCATTTCTTTCCTTTTTTTTTTTTCCCACATTTTCTACCGAAAACTACTTCAAAACTGTTTCTTAAAAGGAATGGTTTTGATTTTTAATTGAATCCCTTGGCTCCTGAATCAAATGCAGGCAATTAGGCAACTTTTTTAAAGGAGTGCAATTTTATTCAACCAGTCCCTTACTTCAAAGGCCAGATTTTTATGGAGGGAAAAGTCGACAGATTTAAGGACTTTCTGGGAAAAATGGGGCAAGCAATGGTCCCGGGTCTGGTTGTTTTTTTCAGCTGCCACCGCCTTATCTTGGACACCTGCTTGATGAAAGATACAAATGGCTGATTTTTTTTTATTTTTATTTTTTTGCGTTTGAAGTTGGGCGCTTAAACCCTCCTTTTCGCGAAGGATGATTTGAATATAACAGAAAACAAAAGGAAATAAAGGTAAAAGGTAGGCTATAAATTTTTTGAAAAAGCACATTACCTTGTACATTTTAAATTTATTTACGAATCGTGAACTAATTCGTACAAGCCTTTGAGATGATCAAATTAAGCCAGCTAATGTTGGATTAGACAGATTTAAATTAGCGAGAGCCGAGGCCAACTGGACATTCAAGTTTTGGGCAGACGAGGAGACGTCAAATCGGGACACATGACTCTATAAAAGATATATATATAATAATATAAATAAATTTTATTAACGTATTTATAAATATATATAATATTTTAAATAAAATTATAAATGAAAAAATATAAATATTATATAAATATATAAAATAGTCGCTGGGCGCTAAGTAATCTTCTTGACCATGTTGGCTTGTTTGATCCAATTCTACGATATGAATATTATCCATTTCCATCCATCAAAACTAGTGAAAACCATGTTGCAAGAAATTGTAACATGCTAGCTCATGAGCTAGCTATACAGGAGTGTCAGATCGAAGACCAAAAGGTCTGGCTGGGATCTCTGCCGGCTGGGCTTTGGAATCTTGATTCGTTTGTTTACCTAATAAAATCAAAAAACTTAAATGCATCATTTTCGCACTGAAATTCTCATGGATCACTACTTCAAATAGATTTAAAACTACATTCATAACATAGATTTTTCATTTCTTCATTCAAAATATTATTTTCAGAAATAGTTAATTTTTGAACTTTGAACTCAAAGCTCGATAATGCCAAGTAATTCCTGCCAATGCCCAAATAGACCAGGTCTAAATGCAAATGTAATATCCAGCTAAAAAAAAAAAGTGTGTTAATCTCTTCATTCGATAAGAATTATGAGTATTAATATAAGATTTGGAAAGTTTCTCATACTAAATTATAATTATGATGAAACCAAAAAAATGTCACATTATTTAATATTTTATTTCCGCTTTGTTTCCAAAGTTTCTCAAACTTCAGAATCTAATGAAACTTACCATCTACTTCTTTGACATGTTTCATTGCCACCTAATGTTTTCTGCAACGAACCATATATAGGTACACGGCAACATAGTTGAATGCTAAAATTGATTTCTGATACCAGCATGACATGATCCTGGTGTAGGCACATGTACGTAAGTACATGTTTCATACCGCCTAAGAATTAATCAATCAAACAATCAAATTAAACTTCATACTTCTCAACAAAAA